>PVJS01043595.1:0-17006 GCA_004027185.1 Glis glis | reverse complement strand
AAAGAAATCGAAGAAGATCTTAGAAGATGGAAAGATCTCCCCTGCTCTTGGATAGGCAGAATAAATATTATCAAAATGGCCATCCTGCCAAAAATGATCTATAGAATCAACGCAATCCCTATCAAAATACCAACATCATTTCTCACAGATCTAGAAAAATCAGTTATTAATTTCATATGGAGAAACAAAAGACCGAGAATAGCCAAAGCAATTCTCAGGAATAAGAATCTTGCAGGAGGCATAACAATTCCTGAGTTCAAATTGTACTATAGAGCTATAGTAATAAAAACAAATTTTATAATAGATAATTCTTATCTCCAGCATCAATATTCTTGAGTGATAAAAAGTTATATCGACAGGATGGACGTGGTGGAGCACCCCTGTAATCCCAGTACTTGCGAGGCTGAGACAGGAGGATTGCAGGTTTGAGGACAGCTTCAGCAACTTAGTGAGACTCTCAGCAACCTAGTAAGACCCTGTTTCAAAATAAAAAATAAAAATAAAGAGGACTGGGGGTGTAGCTTGGAGGTAGAATGCTTCTCAATTCAATCCCCAGTACCACCAAAAAGAAAAAAACAGTTATAGGGACAGAACAGTATTAATCAACCTTGGTGTTATCTTTTTTCAATCAAAGTATTTTTCAAAGATCTGAGATTAAAGTAAATTTCAATTTGTTTTAAAAGATGCTACTCATGTCTATTAACTAGGAATAAATTTTATGCTATATCCTTTTACACTAATAAATTATTCTTTATTATGTTCTAGATATTTCTTTTTTTTAATGTGCTTTTATTGGTGCATTATAGTCTCACATCACAATGAAAATCAAGTAGACAGTAACATACATGCACACAGCACTTGGTGCCCCCCCGCCTCCCCATTTCCCCCCACCCAATACAGAGTACTGAGATTGATGCTGGTATATTCTCATATGTACACATGGTTGATGGTAGTAATTCCGTTAATGAACTTCATTCTTCCCCTTTCCCTTCCCTTAGACCACTTCCCTGGCTCCACTGAGGCTTCTCCAACATTGTCTGGAGTCCCTCTTGTATTTCTTTTACCTTCAGGAAATAAAACATATAGGATTTAAAAAAAAGATTCCCAGAAAAGTGCTGAAGAACATGGCGTAATATATCTAAGCTGCTATATGTTTAATGCAGTAGAATTTTAAAGCAAGACACAACAATTAATTGGTCTAGTAATATACAGACATATGCAAATGTTATCTGCTAAATTAGGATATTTTAAGGAAAGCAAATGTATTTTAACAAGAATCTGAATGTTCGAGTGGCATATTTACAATCTAGATGGAAGAAATTCCATTAAATTCTAGAAATAGATCCCTAAAGGTTTACACAAAGAACTTATCTCCATTTGTCAGGAGAAACGTTTGTGGGCCTTCTGAATCAGATGATTTTTCTTTATGTACTTTTTTGGGAATGTATCTAGCATTTCCCACCTCCTTTATTTCTTGAGCTTCCTTTCCTTCCAATTTGGCTGCACACAAGGGCCTACTGAGTTTCCCTACATTTTCTTCTTTGGAGATACCAAAGCAAGCACACAGTCCTGCCATACATGAACGAATCCCCTGAGTAGATGCGTGGAGCCACAACATTACTGCAATTGTAGATATCTCCTTGACTGTTAGTGTCCTTAAGAGCTACGTCACTTCTATTTCAATCTGCCAGCCCCCCCCCACTGCACTAATATTTCTGCTGATTCTTTACCTGATTTCCAAAAAACACCAAAACCACACAAAATGACAAACAACAACAACAACAAAAAGCAAAGAAAAGCAAAATACCCCAAAACTCCTCCATGAGTGTCGAATGTTGCTGATGTTAACCTTTGCCCATGCACTTCCATGCTCTGGCTGGACTTTTCAATGTGGCACCCTGTAGTCATCTCTTTCTGCACTGTCTTAATCCCAAAGGGTTATCTTCCCAAGCAAAGACTTCCTTCTGGAAGAAGAATTCTTATACTGGGGTGGGGTGGGGCTAATTTTGTTATCACTATTTCACATAATAACATGGCTAAGTCATCAGAGTTAAAAACAAGTTAATAGGCATTCACTGTGATGTGTCTCTTAGAACCTTCTGGAGAACTAAGTAACGTCCTTCATTAGTTCTGAGAGCGCTGTTGGCGGGTAGCTCTCGGTTGACAACCCTCTTCCAGGACTGCCTCCCAAAGCCATAAAACCATCGTAAAGCTGCATATGCCCAATGACTGGTCTACATAGGGTCATACAGGCATGGCCCCTTGGCCTCAATTTGGAACAGACACAAAGGACCATCATAGCTTTATAGCTTCTTAAGGTGTCACCTGAAAGCCTTTATTGAGACTTCATGACAGGCCAACTTATCCTTCTGCCCAAACTGGCCTCTTTCCCTTCCTTTCCACAAGCATGGATCTTAAAGGTACTCCATGATATCCTTTCTGCACACTAATCTCTACCTCTGTCTGCTTCCTTTGGAACCCATCCCATTCTGGTATGTTCTTCATTAGTGTTCCTCATATGGTTACCAGCCATCTACATCACAGACCCTCACAACACTTTTAGACAAATACAGAAGGGTTCTTCTGCTGGGCGATTCTGTGTGGCAGGTTCAGTTGTGAAGACATTAGTGTTGGCTATATTGGCATGGAAGCCAGGTATAAGTGTTTATTTTTTGCGGTACTGGGGATTGAACCCAGGGACATTCTACCTCCGAGCTACACCCCCAGAGGTATTTTTTATTCTTTATTTTGAAACCAGGTCTCACGAAGTTGCAGAAGGCCTCACTAAGTAGCTGAGGCTGGCCAAGAACCCAGATCCTCCGGTCTCCGCCTCATAAGTACTAGGATTACAAGCATGTGCCACTATGCCTGGCAATACCTCTATTATTTCTAACCAGTACAAATCAAAACACCATTACTTGTAAAGAGTCTGGTTAAATGGAATGAGTCTGACTAATTTATGTAACAGTTCATGTTTATAGTCATGTAATGGCCCATCGTTTTTAGAAGAATCAACCCAAGATTTAATGACAACACAAAAGTGTAAGTACAGCCAGGCTTGGTGGCGCACGCTTATAATCTCAGTACTTGGGAGGCTGAGACGGGAGGATCCGGGTTCACGGCCAGCCTCAGCTACTTAGTGAGGCCCTCTGCAACTTAGTGAGACCCTGTTTCAAAATAAAGAATAAAAAAAAAATGGCTGGGGGTGTAGCTCGGAGGTAGAATGCCCCTGGGTTCAATCCACAGTACCACACAAAAAAAAAGGGTAAGTACTAGGGATTGACCCAGGGGCATTCTACCTCCAAGACACACCCCCATCCCTTTTAAGATTTATTTTGTTTTAAGGCGGGCATGGTGGCACACGCCTGTAATCCCAGCACTTGGGAGGCTGAGACAGGAGGATTGCAGGTTCGAAGCCAGCCTCAGCAACTTAGCAAGACCCTGTTTCAATATAAAAAATAAAAAAGTCTAGGGGTTTGGCTGAGAGGTAAAATGCCCCTGGATTCATTACCTTGTTCCCAAAAAAATAACAATCATTTTTGTTTGTTTTTTTGCAGTACTGGGGATTTTGCAGTACCATGCTCAGCTCATTTCCCTGATTTTTAAGGGACTTTAGATAAATGAGGAGAGAGACCAATGAAATAGTGAAAGGGGACGGGGGAAGGGAGGGGAGAAGGAGAACGGATAAAGGAAACAGTTCAAATAATGCTATGTCCATATATGAAGGTATCATTACCAATCTCAGTAATATGTTTGGGGAGAGGTGGGTAGTGGGGTGGGATCTGAAGGGAACATCTTTCCTAGATGACTAGTCATGTTAGAGTTATAGTACTGCAATAGAAGAATCAACTTAACATGTAGAAACAGTAAAAGATAGTATCCTCCAAAGGACAAAAAACCAGTTTTATCACCATTTAATCATTGTATCCCACCAGTACAAAGTCATATTTCCAATAAATTATTTGGGAAAAACAAAATCAGAGAACAAATCTTAGAACACATGGACAGACTAATAGCTCCATCCTTGTTCTGTTTCTCTCTGTTGTGGTATCTGTACATCCTGACATAGCTAAGCATTAGCTTACAGTTCATCAGAGAGATGTGTATTCAGGGCTTTGATCTAGGTAGCACCTTTTTGATAATACATATACCATTCATTTTTTCAAGCTATTGATTTTGTTCTTTAAAATTATTTTATTAATGCCTTATAATTATGCATCATAATGAGGTTCAATGTGATAAAAACATACATGCACACAGCCCATATACTTAAAACCTAACATTTATTTATTTTTTATTTTTTTTTTTGCGGTACCGGGGATTGAACCCAGGGGCGTTCTACTTCCGCGCTACACCCCCGGCCCAATTTTTTATACTTTATTTTGAAACCGGGTCTCACGAAGTTGCAGAGGGCCTCACCAAGGAGAGAGAGAGAGACAGAGAGACAGGGAGAGAGAGAGAGAGAGCTGAGGCTGGCCGCGAACCCGGATCCTCTGGTCTCCGCCTCCCACAGTACTGGGATTACAAGTGTGCGCCACCACGCCCAGCAAAACCTAACATTTATACAGCACTTTTAAGTCCATAAAATAGCTTCATGTCAACTGTTTCATTTTACCTTCTTCAACTGTGCTGAATGACTTAATAAACTGGGCAATACTGGTGTTAAGTTCTTAAAAAGAAAGTGATCATGATTAAGAAGAGTAACTTGATATATTTGCTTCTATGCCCTGTACATCCAGTTATTAAGGTTTAATGTTGCATGATGATCTAATTTTTTTTAAAGATTCCTATACATGCAGTCAAAGGGTTTAAGAGCAATGACACTATTAAGAAGGAAATATTAGAAAGTGGGTGTAGAATTAGGTGAGCCCAACTAAAATGGATGATTCTGCTAACAGAGCTGAGTTATTAAATCTGCATTTTTAATGCACAAGTTCACAAGGAAAATCTCTAAAGTAATAAAGTTTGATCTCTTTAGGATCTATTGCTTCCAGGCAATTTAATCAATTTTTAGCATTTCTGTGGTTCCAAGTTTCTTGGATATAGTTGGATATTTTTCCAGAGCTGGTAATTAAGCAAACCAAGTTGACAGGTATTGAAGCTTTCTGGCCACTGGGGCCTAGAATCATGCATGATTTTACTTTAATAAACTTGACTATGAGGGCTAAATAAATTATATAAAACATATTAATACTGCTTTTAATAATGGTAAGGGTTAGAATGTGGAAAACTAAGATTTTTTTCTTTCCATTTTAAGAGGCAAAAGAAAGTATCTCATCAATGTAAGTGCATACTGAAAGGGCAAAAAGAATATGTATTATAGAATTTAAAGTTCTTGCTGGCAAGGATGTGGGGAGATAGGAACTCTTCTACACTGTTGGTGGGCTTGCAAATTAGTACAGCTGCTATGGAGATCAGTGTGAGATTCCTCAGAATACCAGGAATGGATCCACCATATGATCCAACCATACAACTGCTGGGTATCTTTCCAAAGGGACTGAAACCAGAATATTATAGTGATACATGCACATCCATGTTTATAGCAGCACAATTCACAACAGCCAAATTATGGAACCAACTTAGGTGTCCATCGACAGATGTATGGATTACAAAATTATGGATATATACACAGTGGAATTCTACTCAGTAATAAAGAAGAACAAAATTATGCCATTTGAAGGAAAATGGAAGGACCTGGAGAACATTATATTGAGATTAGCCAGCCACAAAAAGTGAAAGATCATGTTTTTTCTCGTATGCAGAAAGAAGCTAGGGAGTGTTTGAGATGCAAGAAGGACTTTAGATAATGGAGGAGAAACTCCAGTGGACCGAGGGAGGTGGTTTAGGGGAGGGTGGTGGTGGTGGTGGTGGAATTAATAAAGGACACACTTCCATCTATGTTATGTACATATGTGAGACTACAAATGCCAATTTCAATATCATGTATGGGGAAGGGGAGGGACTGGGAAGGGAGCCAGGGAAAAGCTCACCAGATACTGTGTGCATGTATGTCACTATCACTCTGTACTACATATGATGTGAGACTACAATGCACCAATAAAACTTTAAAAAAAAGAAATAAAAGAAATAAAGTTCTTACGGAAGTTCTGTGTAAAGCCTTGCCAATACTGTCTGAAAAAACACAGACTTATGAAACTTCAAGTAAAAGGCTTTTTGAGTATGAAAAGAATTTCTCCTGTGAATTATAAAGGAATGTAAAGTTAACTATGGGTACACTGATAAACATGACCATATCTTCCTAGCAATAGATAACAACAGCTAACTTCTATGGTATGCTATGTTCTAGGTTTTACACCCCACAATAGCGCTGGGTGTGCCCCTATTATACACACAAGGACAAGGAGAGATTAAACAAATTAGCTGAGGTTATGCTGCTATTAAGGAGCAGAGGTGGAGCCCAGTGCTGTGGGGCACAACTGCAGTCCCAGCTACTCCAGAGGCCGAGGCAAGAGGATTTTTTGGCCCATGTGTTTGGGCAACATGGTGAGACCCCATCCATTAAAAATATAAAAGGGCAGAGATGGTATCCAGACCCAAGAAGAATAATGCTGGTCTGTGCCTTCTGGTAATGTTTAATTTCTCCTGAAGACACCTGAGGATATAGTGGCTTTTGAAAGGCCAAAAGTTAGTATATTGGAAAAACAAACCAAGTTATGTTGGATAAAGAAACAAAAGCTTTATCTTTCCTAGTGGAGAAAAAACGAGTTTCTGATAGCAAACTAAATGTCCTTCCAGAGATTGGAAATATTACTTTGATTTCCAAAAGTGTTCACCTTACCACTGGAAAATGAACTGTCTGGGCCAGCGTCCTGTGGCCTGTACAAGGGGATGGGGACAAGAAGGATGTGCTGAGCAGCATCCTAGGCCATGCAGAGACTGAAGATACGAACGCTGGGGATGTACCAGTCACAGTGTAGGTGGTGAAAGGAAAGAACTTAGCAAGCGTATTAAATTTAAAAATTTCTCCTCCTTCACTTCCCTCTCCCAGGCATCCACACGAATGTGCTTGCTTAGCATTTCATTGGATCTGTAGTGTTTGTTGCAAAATAGGTGATTAATTTTTAAATTAATATAATTCAGTTACATTGAGATGAAGTAGATTTAATTTAGGAACATAAACTAGAGATACTTGGCTGTCTTGATTCCAAAAATGCAGATCCTACATGGTTCAAGCTAATGCACAAATGGAACTGTGCTATGGAGTCGCTTTTTCCTTTGTTCACTTGTCCCCATCTTTTCATTTGGTGCCTACTGTAGCCCGTGTGAACTCCAGAGCAGAGAGGTGAGCTTCGATCCTTGCTCTGCTACTTAAAAGTGCAAAGTCAGAGGACAAGCTACATGACTTCTGCTAGATTCTCCAGCTAAGAAACTGGAGAAAAAACTGGCCTTTTATACCTTGACATGTATTTCAGAGACTCAAAGACACTGATGCCAGCGCTTCATTTATGTTACTAAAAAGCATCAGTGTAAAGTTTTCACAACCATCGCACCATGCCATCTTGCAGGGGGGGAGGCAATTAATTATATAAAGCTTCTTGATCTTTGGATTGTTAAAATGTGGGAAACTGATAAACGTTCATTCACCAAAAAAGTCGACTTCCACTTGTAATGTTTTTATAAGGCTGGTGAAAATTTGGCCACTGATTTAGTTTGATTTGCTCAAAGACTGTGGAGGTCCCAGTGTAGTGGAATGAAGCTAAATATTTCACCTGAAAGAATCCCGGGGCCAATGGAATAGGTTTCTTTCAGCCTGTGGTTGGTAATGCTTTTATTAATACCTAAAAGATTAAGATGGAGGTAAAACAGGAAGATAAGAAAACTAATGAACAAGAGAAACATTATTAAAATAGTCTCGACCATCCCCCAAATATAGAAGCCATTTGAAATGAAAATAAACCAAGCATAAAAATATTCTCATCCAATATACACATATTTCTCCTCTGACCCTGGATGTTAATACAATAAACGTCTTGACCACACATGATCAAGAACTCCATTAAAAAAACCCCAGCAAACTCTAAAATTGTACTATATACATCTACCATTCCCACAAAGTTGAAACTGAAAAAATAAACCACCACTGATAAATGTATATGCATTAACCTACTAGATAAAGGTCAATAGCATTCTTAAATTTGAGGCATTTTGTTCAAAGTTCATTGGTTGCAGATGAAGATGAGAAGTTACTGTAAAAGCTGATATCCATTTAAGTTCACCATGCATTTCTAAACTTATAAATACCTTTAAGAACTATTCTTGAAGTCAACACATTCAAACTTTAAAAGCAGCATAAATAAATCCAATATATTATACATGTATTGGTTTAGAGTAGCAGAATATGAGACACGTTGTCCATCATGTTTCCGATTCACACAAATGTCTCCAGTCAAGAGAGATACCTCAGATACCTCGCCTACACACCCCATCCTACTACTTAAGAGTGGGGGTCTTACAGCTTTCCCCATCGGATTCCTTTTGTTAAGGCTGCTCACCAATTAATGTTTTTCCAGGAAGGAGGATATTTTGTTTGTTTGCTTGTTCATTGTTGAGAACATGGTAATAATGTAACTTTCAAGTATTTTATTTTGCATTATTTCAAAATAATCTTCCGTGAGTCAAGAATGTGAGCTCAGGATAGTGTGTAACATTTAGGTCTTCTTTTGAGTTGGTCTTCCAGTATTTCCTTTGAATTAAAAAAAAACGTATGCCGGGCGTGGTGGCGCACGCTTGTAATCCCAGTACTTTGGGAGGCAGAGACCAGAGGATCCGGGTTCGTGGCCAACCTCAGCGCGCATGCTCGTGTGCGCTCGCGCTCTCTCTCTCTCTCTCTCTCTCCTCTCTCCCCTCTCTCTCTCTCTCTCTCTCTCTACTTAGTGAGGCCCTCAGCAACTTCGTGAGACCCGGTTTCAAAAATAAAGCATAAAAAATAGGGCCGGGGGTGTAGCGCAGAGGTAGAACGCCCCTGCGTTCAATCCCCGGTACTGCAAAAAATAAATAAATAAATAAATAAATAAAATAAAATAAATAAAAAAAAGTGACATTTTCCCCAAATGAAGAAAAAGAGTGAATTCTACATGAACATCTAAAGAAACTTTCAACAGTACAATAGTCACCTTTGGCTACTCTGATGAAGAAAAAAGGAAAAAAAAAAAGCAAGCTTCCATGGGGTAAATAGGAGAGGAAAGAGGCCGGACATTTTAATGCCTCTTCTACTTTTCACACTGTGGGGGTCAGTTCTCATTCTGGTGGCCTGGCGACACCCCAGAGAGCTATGGGAAGAGTCAGTAAGAATATCCCTTCCCATGCCTGGTTCACGAGAGGGCACATCCAGAAACAGAATCAGAGGTTACTGGTCCTCTCTCCCTTCATTTCTTTCTTTCATACTGGGGATTGAATCCAGGGGCATTTGGCCTCTGAGGCATACACCCAGCCCTTTTGATTTTTTAGTTTGAAACAGGGTGTCTTGCTAAGTTGCTGAGGCTGGCCTCGAACCTATGCTCCTACTGTCTCAGCCTCCCAAGTACTAGGATTGCAGGAATGTACCACCATGCCAGCTAGGTTACTGGTTTTCAAAGATGGTGAACTGCAAAAATCAAATTATCATCAAGGCTGATGTTTTGGCCAATCCACTATTACACTGCCTGTTTGAAAATATCAATGAAATAAAATTTGAAAATTTACACTTTGTTTACAATGATGTAAAAAATAAAATTATTCAGAAGTTGTTAATGATAAAGAGATGGACCAAGCTTTACCAGGCTGAAATCAAATATATATTTGGTGAATAAAAGAAGAAAAAAAGAAAAGACAAACCACTCATTCCCCCCCAAAAAGGAAGGAAGGAACGGAGGGAGGAAACAGGTATGGCTATATTAATATCAGACAAAATAAAATTCAGAGCTCAAAGAACCAAAAGTTACCAAGCAAGATACTTCCCATTGATAAAAGTACAATCCCACAGGTTGAAGCACATATCACCATGCCCTGGAAATGGGACATCCAAAAGGCAACTGGAAAATGTTACACCCCAAATAAGTAAAACACTAGATATTTGAAAGACAAATTAGTAGTAGGCTTGGAAAAATATGCGTCCAATAATCAAGTGAACTAATATTTTACCAATTAATCAAGAAACTTTATATAGTACAATACCCTTGACTACTCTGTTGAAGAAAAAAAAGTAAGAGAAAACATAACGTGAGGTATGAAGCAAATTTTAAGAAGATAATACTGTGCATAATTTTCTGTCAATGAATTTTTTTAAAGGCTGGATGAAATAGACTTTTCATAAAAAATGTGAATTATGAAAATTGATCAAAAAGAAGCATAACATCTGAATATGCTAATCTGTACTAAGTAAAACCTGTTGTTACAATGGCAAAATTACAGGAGAGTTTTAACACATCTTTTATGGACAGATAATCATAATTTACATGAACCATTAAAAAAGAAAGTGAAAAAAAGGCAATCTTCCAAATAATTTATTTTTGGCCAGCATAAACCTAGGACTAAAATTTAGCAAGTAGTGAAGACAGAAAAGTTTAAGAAAATCACATAACATTTTAAATTCCTCAGTAAAATAGCAGCAAAGCAAGTATATCAGTCCATTAAAAGAATAACTTTATGACAAGTAGAAATTATTCCAGGAAAGTGATTCAATGTTAAAAAATCTAATGACATCACTAGCATAATTCACCATATTAATGAGTTAATATATAATCATCTATGTAGATGGAGGGAATACAGTTCATAAAATTGAACACATACAATCAAATTCTCAAAGTAAGCTAGTTATGTCCAATCCAGAGTAAATATTATGCATAATGGTGAAATACACATACCATCTGACTACAGTCATGAATAATAAAATAGTGTTTATAATCATCACTGCTAATAACTATTTAGGGAAGAAAACAAGTATTAATCTTGGAAACAGGGGAAAATTGTCATTAATTACAGTCATAATTATCTGTCAGGAATATCCAAGAGAATCATCAAAAACTATTAGAACTAATATAAAAGTAAGACATAAACAAGAGGAGTAAAAGTTGGTAGATCCAGGAGAGCAATAAAAGAATCATTAGAAAAACTCTGTGAAAAGTAGAGCCACTCATAATAGCAATGAAAATTATCAAACAATAGTACAGTAAAATGAGATGTTTAGTAAAACTCAGTGATCTGAAAAGTGAGAAAGATATTATAGTATTGGATGGGATAATAAATGGGACTGTTAACTTTCACAACTCAATAAAGTTTTGAATAGAATTTGCCATGGAACTTGACAAAATGTTTCTAAAACTTATGCACAAGAGAAAATGTGGGAAAAGAATATAGAAAAATTTGACCAAAGAGAACAATGTGGGTAGTGGCTTGTCAGAACTGGTATTTTAGTGTAATCAGTCTAGAACTGGGCAGAAATTAAGTATCAATACAACAGAATAAAAGACCAAGAAACAAACATATTTTATATGGCAATTGTGTGCATGATAAAGTTTGCATGTCACATGATTGGTTTAAAGTTGGACTTATTTTTACAAGTGGTGTTGGGAAAATAAACCCTGTATTTAGAACTTTTGAAAAAAGTTAATTTCTACATTATACAAAATAATTTCTAGGTGAATTGAAGTGTTAAATGTTATTTGGAGGTGGAAAGACCATCATAAAAATCTACAGTTGGAAAGTCAGAATGGTAAAAAAAAAAAAATCATTGATAAATTTACAAGATTAGCAAGATCAGGAAAAATGCATATAAAGAGCTTGTAATTACTAATTAATTTTAAAAGGTTAATAACTAAATAGGAAAATGAAAACAGATTTAAAGAAACACAAATGGCCAATCTACATTAAAATGAAAATCCCCACCCCACATCATTAGTGGGGTGGGGAAATTTTAATTATTAACAGGAGGTATCTTTTGTTGTTCATTATGGCAAAATTTTAAAAATGGAAATGTCTAGGATTGTTGAGGATGAGGGTAAATAGATTTTTGTAGACAGTGTTGGTAGTTTAAATTGATGTAGTCTTTAATTAGGGAAATTTGGCAATATCTTTTACCACAGAAAATGACACATTTCACCGGGACTCCAGGTCTCTATGTGCATGTTTTGCATTGCTCATACTGCAGAAAAGTCACCAAGAATGGCCTAGGAAAACATGTTTATGGATGAGGTCGGTAAACCATAACCATACATAGAGTTTTCAAGGTTTTATTACATTACACAGTTAGTAATTTTAGAGTACTTAAAACTAGTACTTTGGCCTGACTCAAAAGCCAACTTCCGAAGAAAAAGAGTAAGGCCTTGGCTAGATTGTCTTACATTTTGTGGTTGCTATTTTGAGCTACAGAAATCCTTTTGCCAAAGCAGGAAGTTGCTGACTTTTAGAAAGCCTCATCTTTTAGCCAAAAGGCACTTTGAAGTGATGCTAAAACATTTACATTTTCAGCCATATTTAATTAACTTCTCTTTAATCCTGCAATTCCAGATCCAAGCATCTAATTTAGAGAAATACTCCCACAGAGACTTGCCCAGGAATGTATACTGTGGCATTGTTTTTGACAGTAAAAATAATTGGAAAAATAAATTAAGTAGGAATGATTCAGTAACACTATCATTTTCAACATATTATGGAATACTATATGGCAGTTAAAAGGATGAGGTAGGTGTTTTATATATGTGGAAACATTTCTAAGATATGCTCCTAGTGAGATAAGTAAGTTATAGAAAAATATCTACTATATTAATCCCATTTTCATGGAAACAAAGAAAAATAAAATCTTCATGGAAATATGTGTGTAAATATTGTGAAGAAGAAACAGAAATTATAACCAGGGAATGATTCAATAACACTTTTTTTTTTTTTGTGTGTGTGTGTGTGGTATTACTGGGGATTGAACCCAGGGGCATCCTATCTCTAAGCTACATCCCCAGCCCTCTTTTTATTTTTTTGTTTTGTAACAGCATCGCGCTAGGTTGCTGAGTCTGCTAAGTTGCTGAGACTGGTCTCGAACCTGTGATCCTCCTGTCTCACCCTCCCAAGTACTGGGATTACAGGTGTATACCACCATGCCTGGCCAATAACACTATTATGTCTATATCATGGAATGTTATGGATCAGTTAAAAGGATGAGGTAGACGTACAAACAGAGTAATATTAACAAATATTCCAAGATATACTCCTAGTTAAATAAATTGTAGAAAAAGATGATACACAATCACATTTTCATGAATACAAAGCACAGTAATTTTTTTGGAAATATGCATATAAAATGCTTTTTAGAATAAGAACCAGAAATTATAACCATCTAAACACAAGTTTCACTTGTAGCAGGGTGGGGGCTTCCGATTTTACTGGTTTCCTTTCTTTAAAATGCTTTTACAAAGGAAATATAGTTATGTACTACATCTGCAGAAAAGAGAAGTTTTAAAAAATATTAATGCTGACATTTATGGACTGTGTATACATAAAATGTCCAGCCTCAGCAACTTAGCAAGATCTTTTCTCAAATAAAACATAAAAAGGACTGGGATATGTAGCTCAGTGGTAGAGTGCCCTGGGGTTCCATCCCCAATACCCCCCCAAAAAAAAAGAAAGAAAAGAAAATGTTTTTCATTAATGCTTAAAATTTATAGATGTATTCAATTGGATCTTTTAAAACAGTGCTTGCTTATCTAAATGATGTAAATTTTAAATGTTTGAATTTAAAAAATAGTTTAGCCCGGCGTGGTGGCGCACGCTTGTAATCCCAGTACTTTGGGAGGCGGAGACTGGAGGATCCAGGTTCGCGGCCAGCCTCAGCTCTGTCTCTCTCTGTCTCTCTGTCTCTCTCTGTTTCTGTCTCTACCTAGTGAGGTCCTCCGCAACTTCGTGAGACCCGGTTTCAAAATAAAGTATAAAAAAATAGGGCCGGGGGTGTAGCGCGGAGGTAGAACGCCCCTGGGTTCAATCCCCGATACCGCAAAAAAAAAAAAAAAAGTTTAGTTTTCATTAAAGTGTATACCAACTGGGACACAGTCTAAGAGCCAATTTTAGAAAAGACTATTTCAATTAGCAAATTTAGTAAGTTTTCATTATGGAAATTCCCAGAGGCAAGCTCTGGCATTTAATGATTAGAAAAGTAACAAGAAAGTATTGCCCACAGAGGGAATCAATAGAAAAGTAAATTTCACTGTCTAATATACAATAACTTTATGTTAAGTAAAAGAAAAAAAAGGAAAAGAAAAGGAGTTCATTAAGCAGGTACCTTATATAAGTGTTTTTCAAAGTGTGCAGTATAAGAATAGATGCTATTATCATGACCACGAAGCAAACAGAAAAATACAGTGAGAACATCTTCAGGTCTCTTAAAATTCACTTGTGGATCATAGTGATATACATAAACAATTTTACAAAGCTTAGAAATATTTTTTTCCTTTTATGGTCCTGTTAGTACATAGCAGATATATCAAACTAAAGCAAATGGTCAAGTCATTTAACAAAAGTCAGTCCAACCTAAGTGTGGTTTACTTAATACATAAACCGAAGGCCTCAGTGAATCGCAGGACAATTCCAGGCGTCCACTGCAGTTTCCAGGTCGAGTCCTGTAGCCCATTTTATTTAAGTTTCTCGTATGCTGGTTCCCTAATGGGAAAGCCCTGTTAGAATCAGCATAACCATGACACGGGCAGAAACAAAACATACGTTAAATTAAGAATCGCACCAAAGTTCACTGACGTTAAAGGATGTGATGTATGTATCACTGGTCAGTTCTACTCCCGAGTCCCTTGATGTTTTGCTTCTGAGGATGAGAAGATCCCACGCAATTGTCTCGGCTGTACACTGTACCTGGTTGCTGGGCCACGCATTTCAGTGGTAAATGGTGCAAGAACAAATACATGGTTTTGTACTGTTGTTCTCAATGAAACTCCAGTACTTGGGATTTTTGCATCATTCAAAGCAGCTCAAGTAGAAAAGAAAAAGTTCAAACCAGTCACCAGATCCAAAATTAGCATTTTATTCAGAACGCTGGGGTGAGAGGTGTATCATTTATATTCTGGTACACAATACAGAGGCAAAGCTGTTGTCAGAAGTCTCTCCAGTTTAAAAGCCTTTTTTTTTTTCATTTTGTTTTTTTAAAAACACACACTTAGTAGTGCTACCAGTGTCAGGCCACCCCTTTCTTTTCTTGTCTTTCCTTTTTTTTTTTGGTACAAATTATGTAAAACATTTGTGCTAAGAACTTTTCTCCCTCCCCAAAACAAAACAAAACAGAAAATAAAAATTAAAAAAAATTAAAAAATTAAAAATTGAGTATTCTAACTACAGCTCAACAATTGAATCAAATGTCACTTTGTTTGTAAATACTTTATCCATAACGAAAGATATAAACATGCAAAAAACCTGAATCCATAGTCCAAATAATACATACACATGTTCTGAAGTTCCTGCACTTCTCCATAGACTATGCCGATAAAACATTATGTACACATACCATTTTTACAGTGAAGTGGAAAAAATACAGTAAATAAAAAAGTGTACATGGATTAAGACCAAAATGTGTCTAACATTCTAGTTTATGAAAAAATTCAATTTTGCTACAAATTGGTGATATGAAAACTCCCTTTATTTGCAACCAGCTGCGTAAGTTTTAAGATTTTAGTGAAAAAAAAATCTAAAGTCTAAAACTAGAAGTAATGTACATTTTCCAATCTCATGGTATCATCCCCTAAGATAATAAAATCATTCCATGAGTTCTTTTTGTTTGTTTGTTTGTTTGTTTAATTCTGTATTTTAACAAAAGCAAATGCAATGTAACAAAAGCGTGTTGAAGCATATCATGGTTTAACTTACTGCTCCCACCACAAAATATTTTGTCTTTTACTTATCGTTTCAGAAATCAGTACCATTAAAGCCTTAAACATAAAACTAATTCCAATCTGAAAAAGGTACAAAAAGGCACATAAAATCCCAGTGCTCTGTACTGTAAAATTCAAGTGTAACTGAGCTCAGTGTTTTCCAAACAGTATTGGATCACTGATATTCCCTCTGAGCCCAAATTGGTTTGCAGCCTATGCCAAAGCCTCCAGCAAGCACTGTGCTAGTAGACTACAAAGTTAAAGCCTAGCTTCTGTATGCTTTTTGGGAATATCAGTTGAGATTGTTTGTATTTGTCCAAAAACCAAGTTCACCCTGCAGTTCAGTCATCACCTCCACCATACATGTCAGCAAGTTTCTTGAACCGTGGCCCCCAGTCGTTCAGGTAATCATAGTCCTGCTCTCCACCACTACTCGAGGAATTAAGGGAGCTCAAGGACCCGGCGGTGGAGCCACTGCCTTCATAGTCAAAGACTAAGAGGGAGTCATATGGCGGAGCTGTGGGATCATTGTCGGCAGCTTTAAGGCCCTGCAATTTGGAAAGACAAAGAAAGAAAGAATTAAGTGAGGGTTGCACTTTGCACAACCACAAGCAGATCCTAGGAACTTCATGGGATCGTACATTTGTTTGCAAATTTCCATTCGCAAGCCCACAATGCTTTCAACACAAAGAAATTGGGGTTATCACTGTTTGAAAGTTATATGAAAACTAACCTATTTCTTTCCTCTGCAAAGAAGCAATCCTAAGGAGGTTAGCTCAGCATGGCCAAGACCTAAGATGGGAGGGAGTTAATTGGTGAATGTTTGACAGATGGCAGAAATGAAGGGGCAACTGCTTGAAGCACTTAGAGAGGATATATATGTATATACACACACACACACACACACACACACACACACACACACACATATACATATATATATATATATATATATATATATTGCAGTACTGGGGGATTGAACCCAGGGGCATTCTACCTCTGAGCTACACCCCCAGCCCTATTGTTTGTTCTTTATTTTGAAACAGGGTCTCACTCAGTTGCAGAGGGCCTCACTAAGTAGCTGAGGCTGGCTGCGAACCTGCGATCCTCCAATCTCAGCCTCCCAAGTACTGGGATTACAAGCGTGCGCCA
>PVJS01043594.1:0-16994 GCA_004027185.1 Glis glis | reverse complement strand
GGGATTGAACCCAGGGGCGTTCTACCTCTGCGCTACACCCCCGGCCCTATTTTTTATTCTTTATTTTGAAACAGGGTCTCACAAAGTTGCGGAGGGCCTCACTAAGTAGCTGAGGCTGGCTGCGAACCTGGATCCTCCTGTCTCAGCCTCCCAAGTACTAGGATTACAAGCGTGCACCACCACGCCCGGCCTGTGTTCAGTTATGTAAGGTAAAAGTTAGTGGAATTTAGAGATGGTGGTAGATCAAATTCCTAAGGAATTACTCCTTGGATATGAAAGGAGATCCAAAATAATAAGAAGTATGCTAAACTCAGAATTCCTTGGTTATTGCTATCTGTAATGCCTAAATGAAAGTAAAAGAGAGAGAGGTGGGCATGGTGGCTCACACCTGTAATCCCAGCTACTCAGGAAGCTGAGGCAGGAGGATCACAGGTTTGAGGCCAACCTGGACAATTTAGTGAGACCCTGTTTCAAAATAAAAAAATAAAAAGGCCTGAGGATATAGTTTAATGGTAGAGCACCCCTGGGTTCAATTCCCAAAAAAAAAAGTACTGCCCCCCCCAAAAAAAAAAGAGTGAGAGAGAGACAGTGCTGTGCTGGGCCTTGAGCAAGCGGGACCAAGGTCAGATACCAGTCTCTCTGAGCTCAGGCCACTGTCCTCATAGCTACCCACAAAGGGGGAAATGATGTCAGAGCACCAGAAAGTACCTCCAAGAACTTTGGTCTTCAAGAAGGCAGTCAATGTGGGAAGGACAAAACCAAGAAACTATTGAAACTAGAGGGTGTCGTGTGCAGGAAATGTCTCATTTTGTGGTTCAGTATCATCAGCTCCCTAAGGAAACTTACTAAAATGGATTGTAGGAATCATTAATTAGGCTGGGCCTGGTGATGCACACCTGTAATCCCAGTATTTGGGAGGCTGAAACAGGAGAATCCTGGGTTCCAGGACAGCCTCTGCAATTTAGCAAGACTCTCAGTAACCTAATGAGACCTCATTACAAAATTTGAAAGGCTGGGGGTGTAGCTCAGAGGTAGAATGTCCCTGGGTTCAATCTCTAGTACCACAAAAAAAGGATAACTAATTTAGGAGTGGTGTCTTTGGTTTTAAATGCTGCAGAGTCAAAGAACATGTTTGGGTTGATGAGGACCTACAGTTCACTATTAAACAACCACAATTGTCTATTCATGATCCAGACTTATTTTATTCTTTTTTTTTTTTTTTTTGAAACAGGGTCTCACAGCTGGGTGTGGTGGCGCACACTTGTAATCCCAGTACTTGGGAGGCTGACACAGGAGGATCACAGGTTCGCAGCCAGCCTCAGCTACTTAGTGAGGCCCTCTGCAACTTAGACCCTGTTTCAAAATAAAGAATAAAAAAATAGGGCTGGGGGTGTAGCCTGGAGGTAGAATGCCACTGGATTCAATCCCCAGTACCGCAAAATAAAAAAAAAAGAAGATTAAACAGGGTCTCACTAAATTGCTGAGGCCAGCTACAAACCTGTGATCCTCCTGTCTCAGCCTCTCAGCCTCCCAAGTACTGGGATTACAAGTGTGTGCCACCACGCCTGGCTCCCAGCCCTTCTTTATTTTTTGTTTTGAAACAGGGTCTCGCGAAGTTGCTGAGAGTCTTGCTAAATTGCTGAGGCTAGTCTTGAACCTGTGATTCTCCTGTTTCAGCCTCCCAAGTACTGGGATTACAAGCTTGTGCCACCATGTCTGGCTTCTTAAATTACTTCAAATTGAGGTAAATGAAATTGTCAGGGGGCAGTGGTTAGACTGGTTAATCAAGGTGTGTGACTAATATGGACAGGTCTGGGAAAAGGAAACCTTTTTGGGAGTCCCTAACAGGAGCTCAATGTACTGTGGTTCCAAAACCTGCAGGCACAATCGTGTGTGTGTGTGTGTGTGTGTGTGTGTGTGTGTGTGTGTGTGTGTGTTACTGGGGATTGAACCCAAGAGCATTCTTTCTCAAGCTATATCCTCAGCCCTTTTTATTTTTACTTTGAAACAGGTCTCACTAAGTTGCTGAGACTAGCAGTGAACCTGTGATCCTCCTCTTTCAGCCACCCAAGTACTGAGATCACAGGTATGCACTACCATGCTTGACTCTGAAGGGCATTTTCTACTTTGCTATGGGATATTAACTAAAGCTACCCTATGACTAAAGGGCACAAACTGACTTTAAAACTTAAAATACCCATAATATTTTGGGAGAAGCACTCTAATGGGATGGCAGAGCCCAGAGGATTTCCATAATGAAATGGAAACGGTCTACATAGGATCATGGGAAACCCAAGAGAAGGTGCTCTGGACTAGAATCAGGGATGCAACTGCAGGTACTGGACACAGAAGTGATTCCTAAGAAGGACTCTGTTCACTTAAATCTCTATGTCAGCCGGGCATGGTGGTGCACGCTTGTAATCCCAGTACTCAGGAGGCTGAGGCAGGAGGACCATAGGTTCATGGCCAGCCGCAGCAACTTTGTGAAGCCCTCTGCAACTTAGTGAGACCCTGTTTCAAAATAAAGAATAAAAAATACGACTGGGGTATAGCTCAGAGGTAGAATGCCCCTGGGTTCAATCACCAGTACCACAAAAAAAAAAAAAAAACAACTCTATGTCAGCTGGGTGTGGTGGTGCATGCCTGTAATCCTAGCAATTTGGGGATCACAGGTTCATGGCCAGCCTCAGCTACGTAGTGGGGCCATCTGCAACTTAGCAAGACCCTCTTTCAAAATAAAGGATAGCCGGGCGTGGTGGCACATGCTTGTAATCCTAGTACTTGGGAGGCTGAGACAGGAGTATCGCAGGTTCGAGGACAGCCTCAGCAGTTTAGTGAGGCGTTCAGGATCCTAGCAAGACCCTTTTTCCAAATAAGAAATTTAAAAATCGGTTTGGGGGTGTAGCTTGAAGATAGAATGCTTCTGGGTTCAATTCCCAGTACCACAAAAATGAATAAATAAATAAACAAATAAATAAATGATAAAAATAGGGCTGGGGTGTATCTCAGAGGTTGAATGCCCCTGGGTTCAATCCCTAGTACCACAAAAACAAACAAACAAACAAATAAATAAATGAACAAATGAATAAATATAAATACATCAATCTCACCAGGTTTGGTGACACAATCCTGTAATCCCAGTATTTGGGAGGCTGAAACTGGAGGATTGCAGGTTTGAGGCCAGCCTCTGCAACTTTGCAAGACCCTCAGCAACTAAACAAGACCTTATTTCAAAATAAAAAATAAAAATAAAAACAAAAAAGACTGTGCGTGTAGCTCAGAGGTAAAATGCCCCTGAGTTCAATCCCCAGTACCACAAAAAACAAATGAAAATTCTATGTCAGAATTTCTAAAGGCTGAGCTGGGTGTAGCTTCATGGTAGAAAGCTTGCCTAGCATGTGCGAGGCCCTGGGTATGATTTCCCAACACTTGTATGTATGTATGTGCGTACACACACGCGTGTACACACACACACTCACACTCCTAACGGCCTGAGTGAGTAGATTGTGCCTCCATTCCACGTGGCTGGCAGTTAGGTGTGAACAGTAAACGTCACCATATTGCCACGGGCTGGGTAGCCCGCTGGCTCACAGGCATGGGAGTGGACCGAGGCGGAGGCATGGTAGGCTAGCGTTGCTGCCAGCGTCTAGGCCAGCACAGTGGCTGAACCTAATGTCCCGTCCAAAGGTGGAAAAGTCTGGGTATTGACGATGAGAAGGAGGAATAGTAGCTGAGGGTAAAGAAATGAATAACCGGGTTATGAATTGAAGGACTCTCAACATTCCATTAACAGCTTGAAAAAGGCTCAGAGAGAGAGAGAGTCGACATCGTCTCTGAGCTCATTAAACGCGAAGCCTGGAAGGGCAAAGCTGCATTTGCACAGCCCCACTCCTGTGTTCAGGACCTAACAAGACCCCAACCTGAGCGGCCTCACCCGGAGACACATGCGTTCACGGTGCCCATAGACTGGACTGTTAACGACTGAATGGGATTCTAGCAATGTGGCAGGATCCTTTGAGTCATGTAGCCTTTTGACGGAAGGGATTGGTGTTTGAAAACCAGGGGATGGGCTGTGATATGACACATATTTGGAGGTTTGTCCACGATTCCTGGCTCATAGCTCCTCCTGAAGGCAGGTCATAAAACTCTAATGTCCCCTTGCCTTTCTATCTTGGAGTTGGCCATAAAGAAATTTTGTGACCCACCGTTGTCTGATAGTAGGTCATATGGTTCTTCCTCATTCCACAGGGGTCGTTCCCATATCCCTAAGGAAAGAATGCTACACAGAGAGGCCAAAAAGAATCTGAACAGACAGGCTTGCTGGGCTTGTCCACCCAGTCTATTGACAATCATGCCTATGCATCTCCAAAACACCAGAAAAAAAGGATAGGGCTTTGTTTGTTTGTTTTTGATACTGGGGATTGAACCCAGGGGTGTTCTACCTCTGAGCTACACCTTCTGCCCCTTTTTAAATTCTTTTATTTTGAAACAGCATCTTGCTAAATTGTAGAGGCCGGCCTTAAACCTGCGATCATCCTGTCTCAGTCTCCTGAGTACTGGGATTGCAGGTGTGCACCACCACTACTGGCAACAAGGACAGGCTTTTGAGAGGTTCCAGATAGCTGAACACGTGCAGGCTTACAGGAAGGCTAATGAGAACTCATCCACGTGCGGGGAGGGAGGCGCACCCCAACTCAGTGGGCATGAAGCGCCTATGCTTGGGACCCTTCTAGTTTAGACTGGGGAAACTTAGTCATATATGTGGGCTGATAGGATAAGGCCAGAGGAAGGAATCAGAAGTAGAAAAATGCCAGGGGAAGTTGGCAAATAAGATCCAGTGCTAGCCTGGTGTGGTGGTGTACGCCTGTAATCCCAGTACTTGGGAGGCTGAGACAGGAGGATCACAGGTTCAAGACCAGCCTCAGCAACTTAGTGAGGTCCTCAGCAACTTAGCAAGACCCTGCTTCAAAACAAAGAATAAAAAGGGCTGGGGTATAGTTTGGAAGTAGAATGCTCCTGGTTTCAATCCCTTGGACCACATATATACACACAAAATCAATCAATCAATCAATCAATCAGTCAACCGATCAATCCAGTGCTGATGGGGATAGGAGGAATAGGTTAACTTTGTAACTCTAAAGGAATAATTCCTCAGTTTTCATAGAGGGAATAAAATGAAGGCTGTCCAGTGAAAGCAGCATGGGGCTTTGGTGTGATAGGAAAGGTAAGGAGAGCAAATGTATACACCAAGTGCTGTGTGCATGTATGAATGTATACACCAAGTGCTGTGTGCATGTATGAATGTGTCACTTTGAATCTCACTATGATTTATAATTACAACGCACCAATAAAAGTATAGAAAAAAGACAGCACATTCCTGTAATCCCAGTACTTGGGAGGCTGAGACAGGAGGATGGCAGGTTCGAGGACAGCTTCAGCAATTCAGCAAAGTCCTCAGCAACTTAGCGAGATCCTGTTTCAAAATAAAAAATAGAGATGAAGTGTAATTCAGAGGTAGAACACCCATGGGTTCAATCCCCAGTACACACACACACACACACACACAGAGAAAAGAGAAGAGTGAATGTTTGAAAAGGGGAGGGAGCTGCTAAGGGCAAGTGAGAAAACTATTAAGATTAGGTCTCAGCCAGGCATGGTGGTGCACGCTTGTAATCCCAGTACTTTGGGAGGCGGAGACCGGAGGATCTGGGTTCACGGCCAGCCTCAGCTCTCGCTCTCTCTCTCCCTCTCTCTCTCTCTTTCTCTCTCTCTACTTAGTGAGGCCCTCCACAACTTCGTGAGACCCGGTTTCAAAATAAAGCATAAAAAAATAGGGCCGGGAGCGTAGCGCGGAGGTAGAACACCCCTGCGTTTAATCCCCAGTACCGCAAAAAAAAAAAAAAAAAAAGATTAGGTCTCTCTCTCTCTTTCTTTCTTTTTTTTTTTCTTTATCCTTTATTGGTGATGCTGGGACTGGATCCAGGTCCTTGCGCATGCTATGCAGGTGCTCCACCACTGAGCTACACCCCCAGGCCCCTAGGAGTAGGTCTTGATGAAGGATTTATTGAGTTGAATTGGCCGCCAGTGATACATCTAGGACTGCAGCAAGTCACAGTCATCTGCCTCCTAACTTCCTGCGCAGGTAAGGCACAGAGCCAAAATAGGTCTAGACTAGTCAAGCCAGCTGCACACAGGCAGGTGAAGGGATGGAGCTGGAGGGAAGGTTCAGCTGCCACGTGAAGGGAGGCCTTGCAAAGAAAATGTCTGTAAAGGGGATTTTAAGTCTCTACCCGGAAGTGTTACTTATGGGCTTCAGCTGTGAAGTCTTCCACTCCTGGACTGATGGTGGCTTCGCTTCGAATCGGCCCCACCCAAGGCAACTGCGAACACAACCCAGACTTCTGGAGCAATGACTTAATCTCTAGTCCTTTTTTTTTTTTTTTTGCGGTACGGGGATTGAACCCAGGGGCGTTCTACCTCTGAGCTACACCCCCGGCCCTATTTTTTCTCCTTTATTTTGAAACCGGGTCTCACGAAGTTGTGGAGGGCCTCACTAAGTAGCTGAGGCTGGCCGCGAACCCGGATCCTCCGGTCTCAGCCTCCCAAGTACTGGGATTACAAGCATGCGCCACCACGTCCGGCTAATCTCTAGTATTTAAGGTGATTCATGGGATACCCATGTTACTGTGTATAGGGTATCTCTCACTTTGGAGATGATATAATTAGCTTTGGAACTACCAGGTGATAATATTCACATCTGAAGAGGATGTGAGTGAGCGCAGAGTGTGTGGACAGCTCTGAGAACCCTTGCCCTTGCCCCAGCAGCCTCTGGGAGATGCGCCTTCAAGGGCAGCTATTAATCGTTTTTGTTAGACGACCTTCTTGGCATCTCTTTCTTCCTCTTTGCCTCTTGAGCTGCATGGCCTTTTTTTTTTCAAACTGAGCCAGCCACTCCTTTGTTAAAATTAAAATTTTACTGTGGGGCTGGGAGTGTAGCTCATTGGTAGACTCCTTGCCTAGCATGCATGAGGCCCTAGGTTTAATACCTAGCACAGCAAAAAAGAAAACATTGTGTTGTATTGACAGATGAACAGACCCACCAGTGGGCAAAGAATATGAAGTTGAACAGACCCAATTAATATTAGACATATATGCCAGGCACAGGGGCACAGGCCTTGTAATCCAGTGTTAAGTTGCGGGTTCGAGTGTTCGAAGTGAGAGACCAATTCCACCAATCGATAATGCAAAAGCAAAGGAACTTTATTAGCTAGCTCGAGCTAGGGTCCGAGTCTCATCCAGCACAGTGGAGTCTTGACCTCGGACCCCGAGCTCTAGATCACTCAGGCTTTTATACATTTTAATTACATAAGCAGCAATCATAAAAAAAAACATTTTTGGCATCAATTTAGAGTACTTGGGGGTTTCTGATTGGCTCGTCATACCTGGGGAGTTGGGGACATTTTACCATTGTTCTAATAGACCTCACCAAGCGGTGGTTTCCGTGAGAACATCTTCTGGAACTATTGGTTCAGGCCCTACCATTGTTCCAATAGACCCCACCAAGCGATGGTTTCTGTGGGAACACCTCACCAAACGATGGTTACTGTGGGAACGTTTCTTGGTTTAGATTTCTGAGAAACAGAAACTTGGGCCTAGTCTAGTTCCTTCAGAAGCACAGCCTGTCATGGCTATACTTCGGCCTCACACCAGTACGTGGGAGGCTGAGACAGGATGGCAGGTTTGAGGCCAGCCTCAGCAACTTAGTGAGCACCTGTTTCAAAATAACAAATAGAATAGAGTTTCCAGTGTAGTGCAGAAATAGAACTGTACTGGGTTCGATCTCCAGTACCACAGAAAAAAAGTTAGACTATTATATTATATTATATTAATTATATTATATTATATATGTAGTCTAATATATGATGTCTAATATATATTACTGTGTATATATATATATACACACACAGTAATATTATAATAGAGGCATTTCAAAGATGTTTGTTTGTGTGTGTGTATATGTGTGTGCGTGTGTGTGTGTATGTTACTAAGGAATGATTGAACCCAGGGGAATTCTACCTCCAAAGCTATACCCCGACCCTTTTTATTTTTTGCTTTGAAACAGGGTCTTGCTAGGATGCTGGGAGTCTCGCTAAGTTGCTGAGGCTGGCCTTGAACCTGTGATCCTCCTGTCTGAACCTTCCTAGTACTGGGATTATAGGAGTGTGCTACCATGCCTGGCTGTTATTTAGATTTTGGACAAATGTTTATTTTACTATGTTTGATAATTCGGCTCATCTACCTATATATTTACTTTCTAGATAATTGTAGATTCACATGCAGCTGTAATTAACAATATAGCCCAGAACTTGCAATCCCAGGATTTGGGAGGTTGAGACAGGAAGACCGCAGGTTCGAGGCCAGCCTCAGCAATTTAGCAAGACCCTGTTTCGAAATAAAAAGTAAAAAAGAGCTGGGGATGTATCTCAGAGGTAGATAGCCCCTGGGTTCAATCCCCAGTACCCCCTCCCCAAAGAAGAAACAATACAGGATCCTATATGCTGTGCCCTGTTCCCCCCAGCAGTCAGTGATTCCCTCCGACATGGTTGGCCTGCAGCAGTTATGTCCCCGTAAGTCCAGGTTGGACCCCTGCGTTTCCAGTTGCCCTGGTGTTGGCTTTGTGACATTTTCTTCCCTTTAGGTTCACCATCATCATATCCACTAATCACCTCAGCATTTAACAATAGCAGTGCTAATTTTAAATTAGTGCAATTGCAATATTGTTCTGTTGACTATTCCAGAGCCTTTTAATTGGCAACCTTGCCTTGACATTTGGAAAAGATAATATTAGAGGGATTCTGGAATCTGAATGAGCCTAACTTAGTATTGCCATGCACACTTTTATGAGACTTCCTTTGGCCCCAAGGTCAATAATCAGTCTAGATTGAACTGGTGTGACCAGGGCTCTTTTACTTAAATTGCAGTTTTTCCCTCCTCCAGCCCACATCAGCCCAGGCCAGGCCAGCACCGGATAAGTTTGTGCAGAAAATAACTTTGTTTTCTATGTGCAAATAGCCATGTTCTCTCTTTATTGTTGTTGTTTTGTTTTTTATATACTGGGGATTGAGCCCAGAGGCATTCTACCTCTGAGCTACACCCCTAGCCCTGTTTTATTTTTTATTCTGAAACAGGGTCTCACTAAGTTGTGGAGGGCCTCACTAAGTAGCTGAGGCTGCCCGCGAACCTGCCGGGCGAACATGCCCAGCTTATTTTTTATTTTAAACAGGGTCTTAGCCTGTGTTGTGCAACAAAAGCGACCCTATCTTCCCCAAATCAATACAGGGGCATGACTGGCTTGAGGTCCTGAGTCTCTGGAGCTTCTGAGCCGTTCTTCTTGCCTGGATTATAATAGTCTCAAAAAGTTGATCTCACCAGGCGTGGTGGCGCACGCTTGTAATCCCAGTACTTGGGAGGCGGAGACTGGAGGATCCGGGTTCGCGGCCAGCCTCAGCTACTTAGTGAGGCCCTCCGCAACTTAGTGAGATCCTGTTTCAGAATAAAGAATAAAAAAATAGGGCTAGGGGTGTAGCTAGGAGGTAGAATGCCTCTGGGTTCAATCTCCAGTACCGCAACCCCCCCCAAAAAAAAACAGGGTCTTGCTAAGTTGTTGAGGGTCTGGCTAAGTTTTTGAGAGTCTCGCTAAGTTGCTGAGTCTGGCCTCAAACCTGTGATCCTCCTGTCTCAGCTTCCCAAGTACTGAGATTACAGGTGTGTGCAACTACCCTCAGCTCTCTTGCTTGCTTTATGTCAAAGCAATGAACTTCTTTCCCCAAAAATGAGTTTATGAAACTTTGTGTGTGTGTGTGTTACTGGGGATGGAACCCAGAGGCATTCTACCTCCAAGCTACACCCCCAGCCTGATTTTATTTCTTATTTGGAAACAGGGTCTCGCTAGATTGCTGAGAGCCTCACTAAGTTGCCGAGGCTGGCTTTGAACCTGTGATCCTCCTGTCTCAGCCTCCCAAGTACTGGGATTACAGGCATGAGCCACCGTGCCTGGCTGAAACTTTTTTTTTTTTTTTTTTTTTTTTTTTGCTATATATTCTCTGCTCCCTGAAGCCTATTTTGTCCTCTTCTTTGGAATTCTGTATTTTGCCTCAAGTCAGCCTGACCAGGTACCTCTTTTTTTTTATGGTACTGAGGATCGAACCCAGGGGTATTCTACTTCCAACCTACACCTCCAGCCCCCCCCTTTTTAATTTTTTTTTTAAATAGGGCCTCTCTAGGTTTCTGAGAGTCTCACTAAGTTGCTGAGACTATCCTTGAACCTGTGATCCTCTGTCTCAGCCTCCCAGATCCTGGGATTACAGGAGCGCATGACCATGCCCATCCAGGTGCTTCTTAAGATACTCCCTCTCTCCCTCTCCTCTGCAGGTGCCTCACACCTGTTCTTCTCTCCTTATCTCCTGAGCATTGACATTTCGAGCCTGCTGCCCCAGTCCATCTAGTCCATCAGGCACTGATGTTGCCTCTGGCTCTTCCTGCTCCACAGCTCGCTTTCCTGATCTGACTTCTGCGGCCCCTGCACGTGCCTGCTCCTCACCTCTGCCTCCTCTTCTGTGCTGGTGTTTCTGGGAATTTTGACTTGGGTTCTCTTCACAAGTTCATTGGCTGTCTGTCACTATAACAAATACCCGAGGTAATCAACTTACTGTGCCTCACAGTCTTGGAGGTTTCTGTCCATCCTCAGTTGACCCATGTTGGTTTGGGTTTGTGGTGAGGCAACATGTCATGGCGGCAACACATGGGGGAGCATGTGGCCGCAAGGCCAGGGAGCAAAACAGAAAAAGGGTAAAGAGGCTCCCTGAGTAGCTGGGATCACTGGAGTGTGCCTTCGCGCCGGCTCGTAGAGGTCTTTAAAAGCCTGAGTAAAGCCGGGCGTGGTGGCGCACGCTTGTAATCCCAGTACTTTGGGAGGCGGAGACCGGAGGATCCGGGTTCGCGGCCAGCCTCAGCTCTCTCTCTCTCTCTCTCTCTCTCTCTCTCTCTCTACTTAGTGAGGCCCTCTGCAACTTCGTGAGACCCGGTTTCAAAATAAAGCATAAAAAAATAGGGCCGGGGGCGTAGCACAGAGGTAGAACGCCCCTGTGTTCAATCCCCGGTACCGCAAAAAAAAAAAAGCCTGAGTAAGCCAGGCATGGTGGTGCATGCCTGTAATCCCAGTACTTGGGAGGCTGAGACAGAAGGATTGCAGGTTTGTGGCCAGCCTCAGCTACTTAGTGAGGCCTCCACAACTTAGTGAGACCCTGTTTCAAAATAAAGAATAAAAAATAGGGCTGGGGGTGTAGCTCAGGGGTAGAATGCCCCTGGGTTCCACCCCCAGCACCAAAAACAAAACAAAACAAAACAAAAGCCTGAATAACCCGGGTGTAGTGGCACATGCCTGTGATTCCAGTACTTGGGCCGCTGAGACAGGAGGATCACAGGTTTGAGACCAACCTTAACAACTTAGCAAGACCCTGTTTCAAAATAAAGAACAAAAAGGAGCCAGGGATGGTGGCGCACGCTTGTAATCCCAGTACTTGGGAGGCTGAGACGGGAGGATCGCAGGTTTGCTGCAAGCTTCAGCTACTTAGTAAGGCCCATGAAACTTAGTGAGACCTCATTTCGAAAATAAAGAATATAGCCGGGCGTGGTGGCACACGCTTGTAATCCCAGTACTTGGGAGGCTGAGACAGGAGGATCCAGGTTCGCGGCCAGCCTCAGCTACTTAGCGAGGCCCTCCACAACTTAGTGAGACCCTGTTTCCAAATAAAGAATAAAAAATAGGGCTGGGGGTGTAACTCAGAGGTAGAATGCCCCCGGGTTCAATCCCCAGTACTGCAAAAATAAATAAAGAATATAAAAAAGGGCTGGGGGTTTAACTCGGAGGTAGAATGCCCATGGGTTTAATCCCCAGTACCAAAATAAATAAATAAATTTTAAAAATTAAAAATAAAAACGGCTGGGGGTGTGACTTGCAGGTAGCATGCCCCCAGGTTCAATCCCCAGTACCAGGAAGGAAAAAAAAAGCCTGAGTAATCTATCTCCTTTGAGAACAGTATGCATATGCATACGTATATGTATATATGTGTGTATATATATTTTATTTATTTATTTTTTGCGGTACCGGGGATTGAACCCAGGGGCATTCTACCTCCGGGCTACACCCCCAGCCCTATTTTTTATTCTTTATTTTGAAACAGGGTCTCACGAAGTTGCGGAGGGCCTCACTAAGTAGCTGAGGCTGGCCGCGAACCCGGATCCTCCATTCTTAGCCTCCCAAGTACTGGGATTACAAGCGTGTGCCACCACGCCCAGCGTGTGTGTGTGTGTGTGTGTGTGTGTGTGTGTGTGTGTACATGCTCCTGGGTTCAATCCCCAGTACCAAAAAAAAAAAAAAAAAAGTCAGACTTTTCACCTCAGCGTTCACCTATGAACGAGGTGGGAATAGTTCTTGAGCCCGCTCACCCTGAGCCCTTCCCAGTCATGACGAGGCTCAGCGTCAGCGGGACTCGCTGCCTGCAGAGGGCGTTGAGGGCAGGCGAGCAATGTTGCTCTTTACTTTCCCCTCTCCAGGGCCAAGTTAAATTCCAGAGAACCACATACAGTGGAGATTTTTGTTTTCTTTCTTCCATCCCCAGTCCGGGTGGCGGCAGGGCTCAAAGAGTAGTCTGTTCTGGGGAGAAGACGGCGTCTGCCTCTCTCCCAAACCAGCCCTGATCAAATCCCAAGCAGCCGGTCCTTAGATAACGCGGCTGAGAAACCTGAAACCGGCAGCTCTGACTCTCATCAGCGCCCAGCATCGCCGTCTGGAAGCTGAGCCTGGCTGCTGAGATGCCACAGTGATTGAGTGTTAAGTGGCAAGGCTGGGGCGCTCTCGTCCGGGTTTACAGCCTGGACCTATGAACTTAGACAAAGGAGGTTTTCAGAAAGTCTGTCTGGGGCTTGAGCACTTGAGCTGCTTTGTAGCACTGTGCACATGTCCTGGGCTTTAGGACCATTGTTCTGCCCTAGCCAAGCCATAAGGTAGGTTAATATAGCCGTGCAAGGGCCACTCGCCTGGGTCGTCTCCGGCACTGCCGGCAGGTGATGAAGCCAGGGCCTTGCACATGTAGGCAAGTGCTCTCCCACTGAGCTATCCTCCGCACCCTTTTTATTTTATTTTGAGATAGGGTCTCACTAAGTTGCCCAAGCTAACCTCAAACTTGTGATCCTCCTGCCTCAGCCTCCCAAGTTGCAGGGATTACAGGTGTGTGCCATCATATCCACTCTGGTTCCCATTTCTGGATTTTTTTTTTTTGGTAGTACTAGGGGTTGAACCCAGGAGCATTTTACCTCTGAGCAACACCCCAGCCCTATTTTATTATTTTATTTTGAAACAGGGTCTCACTAAGTTGCAGATGGCCTTACTAAGTTGCTGAGGCTGGCAACAAATCTGCGATCCTCTTGCTCAGTCTCCCAAGTACTGGGATTAGAGGTGTATGCCACCACGCCGGGCTTACCTTTTTTATTTTTATTATTTTTCTTATTTTGGGTACTGGGCATTGAACCCAAGGACATTCTACCTCTGAGCTACACCTCAGCCCTATTTTATTATTTTATTTTTTTATGATACTGGGGATCGAATCAAGGGGCATTCTACCTGTGAGCTACACACCCAACCCTATTTTATTATTTTATTTTGAAATGAGGTCTCACTAAGTTGCAGAGGGCCTTGCTAAATTGCTGAGGCTGTCCTCGAACCTGTGATCCTCCTGTCTCAGTCTCCCAAGGACAGGCATGTGCCACCATACCCTCCTCTATTTTATTTTTTTATTTTGAAACAAAGTCTCACTAAGTTGCTGAAGGCCTCCTATGTTGCTGAGGCTGGCCTTCAACCTGTGATCCTCCTGTCTCAGCCTCCCCAAGTACTGGGATTATAGGCATGTGCCACCATGCTCAGTCCCATTTCTGTTTTATTAGGAGAAGGTATCCTTAATTGGGCGGGCTGTGGAGGAGAAGGAGCCTCCCATGAATGGAAAATAAGGACATTCTCCATTATTACAGTGTTTATTGAATGACTTCTGGGATGGATGCTACAGGAGATCACTCAGCATCCTAGCGAGACCCTGTTTCAAAACAAAAAATAAAAAGGGCTGTGGATATACCTCAGAGGTAGAATGTCCCTGGGTTCAATTCCCAGCACCTCAAAAAAAAAAAAAAAAAAAGGAAAGGAAAACAAGAAAAGGAAAAATGAGAACAGGAAGAAGAAAAGAAAAGATGTGGTGAGGGCTGGAGAAGTAGCTCGGTAGACAGCGTTTGCCTGGCATGCGTGATGTGGTCACTCATAAGCCTGTTAGGGTTGGAGTAACTGTTAAGTCAGGAGTGGGAGATGCATATGAAAAAGTGTCCCCAGGATGAAAGCACAGAGGTAGGAAATGCAGCTTTGCTCAGAGGCCTGGAGACCTATAGCCTATTCTGAAAATGCTGGGAACAGCCTGAGAGCGGCAGGGGTGGTGCCAGAGACAGGCCTGTGTGAAAGCTGCCGCTGGTCCACCTCTGTGCAGCCTCCCGGGGCGGGGGGTATGCCCCTGTGCGTGTTCAGACTCGCAGAGACCAAGGCTGTGGGATACTTCCTTGGAGGTGAGAAGGAAGCAGCAAGACTTCACTCCGAGGTTTGGGCACTACCCAGAAGAGATGGCAAGCCACACAGCTTCTAGACATTAGATGTGTGCCACGACTTGGGAGCGGGCAAGCAACTACTCAGAGCTGTGTTTGTTCTGTCTTAGTTTCAGCTACAGATCCCCTCGCCCTTATCTACAGTAGTAAGTTGCAGGATACAGAAAGGAGAGAAAGTCTTTCTGGAGAACAGTGAGAGAATGTCTTTCAAGTGGGGTTTAGTAACTTTTTTTCAGTGCTGGGGATAGAACACAGGGCCTCGCACATGCCAATTGCTCTACCACTGAGCTACACCCCAAGTCTCACCAGTGGGGTTCAGTGATCAGGAATTGGAGCTTTAGAGAAGGTTCTTAAAGCTTCTGTTTCAGCACTAACTAAATTAGAGCAATCAATTTGGCATGGTGGCACACATCTGTAATCCCAGTACTTGGGAAGCTGAGACTGGAGGATCGCAAATTCCAGACCAGCCTCAGCAACTTAGCAAGACCCCATCTCAAATAAAAAATAAAAGCTGGGCCTGGTACAGCATGCTTGTAATCTCAGTATTTGGGAGGCTGAGACAAGAGGATCACAGGTTCAAAGCCGGCTTCGGCAACTTAGCGAGGCTCTCAGCAACCTAGTGAGACCCTATTTCCAAATAAGAAATAAAATTGGGCTGGGGGTGTAGCTTGGAGGTAGACTGCCTCTGGGTTCAATCCCCAGCACCAAAAATAAAATAAAATAAAAAATATAAAAAAAGGGCTGGGGGTGTAGCTCAGGGGTAGAACTACTTCCCTAGCATGACAGAAGGTCCTCGGCTCTATCCCCAGCACCGTGAGAAAAAATAATGGTTTTCAACTGTCTCCTTAGTGGCGTTCCCAGCAACAAAGCAAACCTGAGAAGAGGGAAATAATTGGTATTACTCAGGTGAAAAGCTTTAACAAGTCAAAGTTAATTTTTTGACTTGGATAATTGTCTCTTGACATGTTGGGGAATACTTTTCCCTAAGGGAGGAAGGCATGAAGAGTGGTTGTAATAATTTGGAGGCATTCACACTGTGAACTGAAAAAGGAAGTGAGGCCGGGCGTGGTGGCGCACGCTTGTAATCCCAGTACTTTGGGAGGCGGAGACCGGAGGATCTGGGTTCGCGGCCAGCCTCAGCTCTCTCTCTCTCTCTCTCTCTCTGTTTCTCTCTCTCTACTTAGTAAGGACCTCCGCAACTTCATGAGACCAGGTTTCAAAATAAAGGATAAAAAATAGGGCCGGGGGCGTAGCTCGGAGGTAGAACGCCCCTGGGTTCAATCCCCGGTACCGCAAAAAAAAAAAAAAAAAAAAAGAAAAAGGAAGTGAGACCAAGCAATGGATTGCCAAACTTGGAATCTCAAAGCACTGGGTTCTGGTTTGGGTTACTGCTCCCCACTCGCTGAGGACTGTAACAACACATGCGCTGGGGAGTACAATGAAGTCCTCTCTCAGTATGTGAATTGCCTGGGATCTCTCCTAGACAATGAACTTTTTTTCTTTTTTTTTGTGGTACGGGGGATTGAACCCAGGGGCGTTTTACCTCCGAGCTATACCTCCAGCCCTATTTTTTATACTTTATTTTGAAACCAGGTCTCACGAAGTTGCAGAGGGCCTCACTAAGTAGCTGAGGCTGGCCGCAAACCCGGATCCTCCAGTCTCTGCCTCCCAAGTACTGGGATTACAAGCGTGTGCCACCACGCCCGGCTACAATGAACTTTATTTCAACCCTCAGAATAACATCTCTGCCCTCTCTTCTTCCTTTCCTTTTTTTTTTCTTTTTCTTTCCTCCTCCTCCTCCTCCTCCTCCTCCTCCTCCTCTTCCCCTTCCTTCACCTCCTCCTCTTCCTTTTCCTCCTCCTCCTTTTTCTTTATTTTGTGGTACTGGAGATTAAACCCAGGAGTGCTCTACCCCTGAGCTACACCCCCAGACCTGTTTTATTTTTTATTTTGAAACAGGGTCTTGCTAAATTACTGCACACTGGCCTCAAACTTGCAATCCCCCTGTCTCAGCCTCCCAAGTACTGGGATTACAGGCATGCACCACTGTGCCTGGCTCTTCCTTCTTCCTCCTTTCTTTAGCCTTCTTCCCTTCTTCTTCTTCTTCTTCTTCTTCTTCTTCTTCTTCTTCTGTACTGGGGGTGGAACCCAGGGGCATTCTACCTCTGAGCTACACCCCCCGCCCTATTTTATTTTTTATTTTAAAACAGGATCTCACTAAGTTGTGGGGGGGTCTCTAAGTAGCTGAGGTTGGCCGTGAACCTGTGATCCTCTTGTCTCAGCCTCCCAAGTACTGG
>PVJS01043593.1:0-17009 GCA_004027185.1 Glis glis | reverse complement strand
GGTAAGAGGGCATGAACACTGTGGAAGCCATGGGGCACATCAGGTCCAGGAATAGCAAGACCAGCAAAATCACCATTGCTGACTGTGGAGAACTCTAATACATTTGACTTGTCTTTATTTTATCCTTAGCCCATTTTATTTTGAAACAGGGTCATGTTAAATTACTGAGGCTGGCCTCAAACCTGTGATCCTCCTATATCTGCCTCCCACATACTGGGATCATAGATGTGCATCACCATGCCTGGTTACAACATAATTTTATATTACAGAAAGCAGATATATGATAAATTTTTACATTCTGAAGTGAACAATACTTATCTTTGGATTACATTTATAAAATCATAATGTATTTTGTTTATTCTTAGGGATAAGGTATGACAATTCAGTTAAAGTTGTATGAGCAAAATTATGAAAGCAAGAGCCTTGTGTAATAATAAAGTTAATAGGTCCCTTGTACTTGCTAAATAATTTATCAATAATATGCTTTCCACATCCTGGCAGAGTGAGACTGACACTAAGAAAGAAAAAAAAAAACATGAAACTATCTAATCAATGATGCTTCCTAGCCCAGTGTGGTGATGCATGCCTGTAATCTCAGTACTTGGGAGGCTAAGACAGGAGGATTTCAGGTTCAAAGACAGCTTCAGCAATATAGTGAGACACTCAGCAATCTAGTGAAACCCTGTTTTAAAACAAAATTTTTTTAAAAAGGACTGGGGATTTAGCTTGGAGGTAGAATGCAATCCCCAGTACCACAAAAACATGCTTCTGAGATCATTTGAAAACATAAATCTTAGTCTTTCAAAGAAATACCTTGCCATGTTCAACAGACTCCTTAGAGCAATGATTAAGTGGATGACTTATTAATTGACCATAGAAAACAAACACATTTCTTTTTAAAATAAAATTGTACCTTTTTTCTATCTAAAGCTGTATTCTATTCATTTTCACATATGTAGGGACATTTGTGTTTATGTGATTATCTGCCTTATTTGTTAAGTTAATAAGGTAGCTTAATGAAGAGTCAATTTTTCCACAGTAATAATGTACTATATCTTGGTCTTATGTAATGGACATAAATAACTTGTTCTTGTCATAGATAAGTATTTGGAATGCTTTTTGGTAACTAAATATAGTCTCTTTTGAATGAGAATTAAGACAACAATGTGAAAACTGTAGGGTCAAGTCTTTTAATCTTCATCCTTTACTAATAGCTTAAACAATTAGGCCAATATTTTATACCAAGAATCTACCATGCAAAGTTATTGAAATTTTTCATTTAGAGATAACAAGTACTTTCTGTCACTGCTGTGTTTTTCCAAGAGCTGGGGCAGTTTTTTGACAATTTGAAGCTATAGCATTTACATTCATTATAAAACAGGTAGAAATAATTTACTTACATAAAGAGCACAAAACTTTAAATTCTAACCCTTACCTTTTATGCTATTATTATTATTATTATTATTATTATTTTAGAAGCAGCAGTAGCCTAGTGCAAGACCACATATGACAGGCAATCTCTCAGTTTCCACTTAACATGATTAAATAAGAACACAGTTTGTCCTCCCCACTCCCAGTAGCCTTATTGGAGATAATAGAACAGGTGTTTTGTCACCCAGCTAGTCACATGGCTGCTTTTCACTCTGATGAAAATATTTTGTAAACAAGCTAATGAGGTGATCTACAACAAATATACTTGGTCCCCTTTGGCTGATATTTCTTTGCTGATGTCATTTATCCTTCATTGTTAATTAAATAAGAATAAGTAGAAATTTCTTTCCCTGTATTGTACATTCAGAAATAAAGCTGTGTAATGTGGTGTATAAATTTGTTTTTGTTGAAATGTTCAAGTTCAAGTGATGAACTTTAAGACTGCTAATTGTTTAAATGAGGGTACAGACATTTATGAAGACCCAAACTCATGATAAGAAGTGCTAGTGTAACAAGGGTATGTTCTTAATGCAAGCCTCTCTCTATTTATATGATAGGAGAATTTTGGCTAATCCTGAGGTTTAAGAACCAATATGTCCCTGTTGAAAATAATAATGATCAAATGTGGTCAGAATTATCTACCTAAAAAGTGGCTAGACATGTTTATTTAAAAATGTGCTAAGTGATGCCTAATGTTGAGTTTATATTTTCCTATGTAACAAAAAAGAAACTCCAGCCCCAAGTGCTGTCACTTGCTCTGAACAAATGCTTTTTCCTAATGGATATCTAACTAAAAAATAATGATAACAATCTAAGAGGGTATTGATGACACAGGAATTAGCATCCAAGAAGTTCATAATTTTGAGATCAATTATCTACTTAAAATGTATTTCTATTACATTATAAAATTGGTTAAATTTTTTTTTTTTTTCAGGACCAGGGATTGAACGCAGAGGCGTTCTACCTCCGTGCTACGCCCCCGGTCCTATTTTTTATGCTTTATTTTGAAACCGGGTCTCACGAGGTTGCGGAGGGCCTCACTAAGGAGAGAGAGAGACACACACAGAGAGAGACAGAGACAGAGCGAGAGCTGAGGCTGGCCGCGAACCTGGATCCTCCGGTCTCAGCCTCCCAAAGTACTGGGATTACAAGCGTGCGCCACCACGCCCGGCTAAAATTGTTTAAATTTTTAAAAAATTTATCTTGAGGGGTTAGGGGTGTAGCTCAGTGGTAGATTGCTTGTCTAACAGGAGGGAAGTCCTGGTTTCCCAGCACTGTCAAAGAAAAATTTATCATGATAGCCACACAGTTTTGCCTTTTAGATAGTCAAGGTATACCCTATTCTACTGTATTCCCTCAATCCCTACCTCTTCTGGGAAGGGTCTCTAAGGGCCTCGAGAGCAAAGTATAAGAAAGATGGATAAGGAGAAAAGATGTTTCCTTGGAAATGGTAAACAGGCTAAACTAGGCAAAGTCATTTTAAAAATGTGCTTTCTTGTCTTTTCTATTTATAAACCAATACAAATATTAAAAATATTTGGGAATAATAATACTCCCAAGGTGTGTTTTTGTGGTGGTATTTTCTATGTAGGGCCATCAAAATAACACAACAAACAAATCAACAACAGTTTTACATTTGCTGGGCCAATGATCTCCATCATCCCCCTCAGAGCCATTCAAAATTAGTATATGTAAGAATAAAAATGTTCTTACTATGCAAATTGCTCCTATCCAACCATTTATTGCACCAAGCTCCTCTTAGAGATTCTGGAAACATAATTTACCATATTCTATAACATCCAAATAAAATAAATACTATCTTATTATAAATACTGTAGGAAGGATACAGCCTTAGGACATCTTCTTTCAATTTAAATGAAATATTCAAATCTGAACTTTGCTTCTGTACCAAAAAAGTTAGTTTTTCCTCCAAATTGGACTAGAAACCCAAGAACTCATTCTTGGGAGTTACTTAGGACTACTTTTATTGTCTTCACCTACAATTTTTACTTGATAGCAAGTCCAACCAGTTCTATTTCATTATACCTCTTGAATGTGTTTACTCCATTACTTTCTTTAAAACTATAATCATTTCTTTCTGTCTTACCGACATTGGTGTTGGCAGATAAAATATAGGATGCCAAATTAAATCTAAATTTTTAAAAATAATTAGTAATTTTAATATAAAATATCCCAAAACATTACATGGGATGTGCTTTCACTAAAAATAACTTGTTCATTTGAATTTCAATTTAACTAGGTATCCTGTTATTTTTATTGACTCAATTTGGCAACCCTGGGCTAATTGATAATGTGTCTTTGTCTCTAGCAAGAATGCTCTCAAGTTCCTTTTCAATAATAAACCTCATGACTAACTCCCTTAAAATTAAATTTTAACAATGCCTTGCCTTTCTGAAAATGAAAAACACTTTTGTTTCCTCATTTCTTATAATATCACTTTTAAATTTCATAGCTTGTTTTCATATATATATTCATATACACACATATTCATATATATGCACATATATATGTGTATATATGTATAAATACACCCACACTTTCTTGGTGCTTTGTCACCAAATCATAATGTAGTTCATAGTGATAATGACTTATTTGCACATAGCACTTGGTGCGTTTTCCCCTGGCTCCTTCCCCACTCTCCCCCTTACCATACATGATATTGAGATTGGCATTGGTGTTCTCATATATGTATATAATGTCCAAGGAAATGTTTCCTCTATTAATTCTCCTTCTCCCCATGCCACCATCTCCTAGACCACCTCCCTGGCTCCACTGGGGTTCCTCCTCCATTATCTAAAATCCCTCTGGTATCCTGATTACTCCCTAGCTTCCAAATATGAGAGAGAACATATGACCCTTCACTCTCTGTGCCTGGCTAATCAAACAACATAATGTTCTCCAAGTCCATCCATTTTCCTACAAATGACATAATTTTGTTCTTCTTTATTGCAAAGTAGAATTCCATTGTGTGTTTATCCCACAATTTTGTAATCCATTCATCTGTTGATGGACACCTGGGTTGGTTCCATTAATTGGCTATTGTGAATTGTGATGCTGTAAACATGGATATGCATGTATCACTATAATCATAAATAAATCAGGGATTTCAGTCCCTTTGGAAAGATACCCAGGAGACTAACAGCTGGATCATATGGTGGATCCATTCCCAGTTTTCTGAAGAATCTTCACACTGATCTTCATAGATGCCCTACTTATTTGCAATCCCATCAACAGTGTAGAAAAGTTTCTATTTCCCCACATCCTTGCCAACATTTATTGCTGTTTGACTTCTTGATGGTTGCTATTCTGATTGGGGTTAGATGGAATCTCAATGTAGTTTTGATTTGCATCTCCCTGATTGCTAATAATGTTGAACATTTTTTATATATTTATTGGCCATATGTGTTTCTTCTTTTGTGAAGTGTCTGCTTAGTTTGTCCATTTATTGATTGGGTTATTTGTTTTTTTAGTGTTGTCTTTCAAGTACTTTGTATATTCTAGATATTAGTCCTCTATCAGAGGGAGAGCTGGAAAAGATCTTCTCCCATTCTGTAGGCTCTCTTGAGACCCTTGATGATTTCCTTTGATGAGCAGAAACTTTTTAATTTAATGCCATCCTATTTATTAATTCTTGTTTTAATTTCCTGAGCTTTGGGGATCTTATTGAGGAAGTTTCTATCTTTGCCTATATGTTGAAGTGTTGGACCTATATCCTCTAGTAATTTAAAAGTTTCTGATCCAATTTCCATGTGTTTGACTTTTGTTCGGGGTGAGAGTTAGGAATTTAATTTAATTTTTATACAAATGGATAGCCAGTTTTCCCAACACCAGTTATTGAAAAAAAAGACTGTCTTTTCTCCATCATATATGTTTGGCATCTTTGTTGAAAATTGATTGACCATAAATGTGTAGATTTATTTCTGTATCTTATATTCTGTTCCATTTTTCTATGTGTCTGTTTTTTTTGCCAATACCATGCTGTTTTTATTTCTATAGATATGTAGTATAATTTGAAGTCAGGAATTGTGATACCTCCTGCATGGTTCTTATTGCTGAGAATTTATTTGGATTTTCTGGGTCTTTTGTTTCTCCATATAAAATTCAGGACTGACTTTTTTTTAGGTCTTTGAAGAATGGCATTAGTATTTTGATAGGGATTGCATTGACACTGTAATTTGTTTTTGGTAGAATGGCCATTTGGATAATATGCATTCTGCCTATCCAAGAGCATGGGAGATCTTTCCATCTCCAAAGAGCTTCTTCAATTTCTTTGTTTAGTGTTTTATAGTTTTGATTGTAGAGGTCTTTTATCTCCTTGGTTAGATTTACTCCTAGGTATTTTACTGGTTTTGAGGTTATTGTGAATGGAATTGTTTTCTGGATTTCTTTTTCAGTGGATCCATGGTTGACATATAGAAAAGGTACTGATTTTTTAGATTGATTTTGTATCCCACTACTTTGCTGAATTTGTTAATCAGCTCTAAATGTCTTTTTGTTGAGTTTTTAGTGTCTTCTAAGTATAGGACCATGTAATCTACAAATACAGATAATTTCGGTTCTCTTTCCTATTTGTATTCCTTTGATTTCCCATTCAAAATCAGGTTTTATGTATCTCTGGAGCTGCATCATCTACCACAGATCTCCAGCTCACATGGATCTTAGGCCCCACTGAACTTCTTGCCATTGCTTGAACTCATGTAGTCTGTACATGTGATTCCCTTTGTGTGAAATGCTGATTTTATGCTTTGATACCTACAATTTTTAATGTAATTAAAAGAAAATTCAAATGCTGTTTTTTTTTGTGCCCCTGGGGATTGATCCCAGTGGCATAATACCTCCAAGTTAGACCCCCAGCCCTCTCTACTTTTTGTTTGGAAACAACATCTCACTAGGTTCCTAAGAGTCTTGATAAATTGCTGAGGCTGTCCTCTAACCTGTGATCCTCCTGTCTCAGCCTCCCAAGTACTGGGATTACAAGCCTGCACCACTATGCCCAGCCAAATATTAACTCTTTATAAAATATTAATTTATTAATCATTTTCATTCTAGTGTTTTGAAATGCAACACTCCAAGGTAGTTGTTTCACAGTAACCTTTTATTGTGGGGCCTTAGGATGATGATTCTAATACTGTACTTCAGTTGTCTGTTTACATATTTGTCTCCTCCTCACTTAATCATGAACTCTCAGGAATAAATGAGGGTCATATTTTATTTATCTCTACATTCCTTAATACCTATAAGAGTGCTCTACTTGACATTCAGTAGATATTTAACAAATGCTTTATACTCTACTTACAAATACCTCATATACTTGATGTCTTTGATGTCTGAAATTTGACTAGTAGTGAAAAAATTCTTGTATAAACCTACTTTTCCTTTTCTTACCCTCTTATTTCTTAGTGTTGTACATGAGTCCTCTTTTGTATTTTGGTTTTAAGTACAAAAATTGCCCTAAAAATCGATTAAAGGCCACAATTCCCAGTGTGTTCAGCACTGAATTTAGCATATGCATAAGCACAAATCCCTTGAACTATCTAATTGAAATGGACATTTTCCTTACCAGGGTTCTTGTCTAGATGAGTGAAGAATGACACTTGCAGATGGCAGAAAGGGGAGTAGGGAGTTCATTGTAAAGAGAACAGGAAAGGGGAAAAGAGGTAGGACAGCCTTCCGTACACTACTTGAGAGTAGCCCAAGTCAAGTGCCGTCAGTTGCAAACTGCTTTCTCCCGAAATCCACATGATCTGCCAGAAGAGAGGTGCAGGTTACCCCTAGGGGCCCTGGCCGGCCTTGATGTCCAGTGGAGTCCTTCAGGTCACTAACCAAGTGTAGCCTGGGCCAAGTGCCTTCAATTGCATGCCACTTTTTCTCAAAGCCAACAGGACCTCCTCCTCAAAAGGGAGGAGTTCCCAAAGTGGGTAACCATCTACAGTAGCTGGTCTAGGGGTCTATATACTTTTCTGAGTCCTCTTTTAGTTGGAGTCTCAGAGGCAGTTTTCTGGGATTTGCATAGTGTATTTGCATAGTGTCCTTTGAGTCTCCTCTCAGTTGGGGTTTCAGACCCTGTTTCTTGGACTCTCCAGGAAATCTCCTGGGATTGTTGAGTTTTGTGAAGCTCTGGTCACTCTCATGAAACTTCTGATCTCATTATCACTTAACACTTTTGAGTTCTGATCCTTTACAGGAGCTTTGGAAGTTATTTAGTATTTGTTGCCTCTCAGGAAATGAAGTTTTTTCTATGTGGCCTTTGGCCCTATCTGTCTACTTCTTTTCTACTTCCTCATAGTTAAAAGCAGAAACCCCTTTTATTGGTGCTGAAGATTGCCAGGGATGCTCTGCCTCCAAGCTACACCCCAATCCCTTTTTATTTTTTATTTTGAAACGGCTTGGCTAAATTGCTGAGGCTGACCTTGAGCTTATGATCCTCCTGTCTCAGCCTCCCAAGTACTGGGATTAAATGTATGAGACACTGAAGCCTGGCTCAAAACCTCTTTTTGAAGATTCTTTACATGTCATTTGCTTCTACAGGCTTGTGATAGTCAATCTAGTTTGTCAACTTGACCTGATCATGACACACCCAAGATCATGTGACTTTGGGTGTGTAACAGCAGATTAAACAGAAAGCCTGCCCTGAATGTAGGCAGCAGGATTTTGATAGGTGCAGGACTTAGATAAAAGAGGGAGAAGCCACGTAGAGCTATGCGCGACTCTTTCCAAAGAAAACGCATCTGCTCTCACCTGATATCGCAGGCCTCCGGCTCATAGAACTGGAACTTCGCCGTTTCTCTGAAGAGCTTCTTGATCTTCTGCTCTCATCTGAGATCTTTGGCCTCCAGCCCTTCGAACTGAAACTTCACCATCATTTCTCCAAAGAGCTTCCTGATCTTCACATCTTGGACTGGGACTGAATTAGTGGCTGCTTCGATCCTAAGACTCCAGCTCTTAGACCGCTCTACCAGATACTGGTTCCTCTGACTCTCCACATGCAGTCAGAACTTGGGACTACATTGCTTCAAACTGTAAGCCCATCTGATAAATCCCTTTTTCAAATATACTCATTCTGGCTGGGTGTGGTAGCGCACGCTTGTAATCCCAGTACTTTGGGAGGTGGAGACCGGAGGATCCAGGTTCGTGACCAGCCTCGGCTCTCTCTCTCTCTCTCTCTCTCTCCCTGTCTCTTTCTCTCTCTCTACTTAGTGAGGCCCTCCGCAACTTCGTGAGACCCGGTTTCAAAATAAAGTATAAAAAATAGGGCTGGGGGTGTAGCGCGGAGGTAGAACGCCTCTGGGTCAATCCCCTGTACTGCCAAAAAAAAAAAATATATATATATATATATATATATATATACTCATTCTGTGAATTCTGTTAATCTAGTGAACCCTGTCCAATACAAGGCCTATAACAAAAATTTGGTGAAATGTAATGTTCTTGTGCAATTCAGGTAAAATATTGAGAAATTCACAAGGAGTTTTGTTTAGGGAAATTGCTAGACAGATTCTGACACTTTGCTGGCACATCTTCAGTAGTGAGAATGCTTAGTTGGTTGTGGAGACCTTATCTCCCCTCTTCAGATAATACTAAGAAGAGATAACTAGAAGTTGGCACAAGTAAAAGCAATACATAGCAGTTTCACCAGACCAAATCTGAGTGCCTGCCCAGCCCCACTACTTTCTGCTAAGACTGTTTACTGTATATCAAGGTCAGTCTTAGAGAAGCAACACACCCAGAAAAGTATATGTAACTTGGAACAGTTTGATAACAAAATAATTAATAAAATTCTGGAATAAATTGGTATATTTAAGATAGCAACCTATACCTGGCAATAAAACAAAACCAGGAAAATGAAATGTGCTTGTCAATGGCCAGAGACGAAGCCACTGGCCACTTAAAGAAAAAACTGCCCCCAGAAATCATCAGCCTCCATATGCAGTCTATACATTTAATTTAATTCTATGACTTAAAAGTTTTTATAATTTTATGCTTTTATTACTAGTTAGGGGTCTATGAAAAGGTGTCACAGCCCTTTTGGTTTCAGGTAACCCATAATCTGCTATCAAGTGTAGATACACAGGAAATGATATCTTACGATTCTATCATCCAAGGCATTGAAGGAATAATTCACTGATATGGCTGTTTTGTTTTTCATCTACTTTTTTTGAATGCTGTTGAATAATCTATGTTCAGTGTTTCAGTTTATCACTTTTCAGTAAGATCAAACAACCTAGTTTATCAACTCTTTTCTTCTGATCAATTTAGCAATCTACAAACACTGAAGAACTTGTGAGAGTGTTCTCCATGAGGTCTTCCATCTTCTTATGCACATGGAAGTCAATGATATGAAGTCCCAAGAAATTACAAAAGTCATATGTATTAATCAGCATTTTCACATCTAAAATCTAAAAGACTGACCACATAACATAGAGGAAGTTTTATTTGCTCAGCTTTCCTTGGAGATATTGGGGTTCAGTCCATGTGAGGCCGGGACCATGGATCTCAGGATATGGCAGTGGTGGGAAGAGGAGAGAAGAGTGCAAGGCTTTGCTCTCAGATCATGGAGGCAGGAAGCAAGGGAGAGAGTAAGGAGAGGAGGAACCATATATAATCCCCAAGGCCACAGCCCCAGGGACCCACCTTCTCCAGTCATACCCTATCAGCTCAGGACACCACCCAGAAAAATCCATTATGATGGATTTATCCACTGCTGAGATTACAACTCTCATGACTTAACTATATCAACCCTGAATATTAATAAATGAGCTTTTTAGGGGATATTTATATCTAGCTGAAACAGTATATGCCAGTAGCAAGGAGTCATGAAGTACAGATATGAGCTGTAAAAATTTTTAAATAAGCAATCAAGTAGAAGAAAGAAAATATACTCATTAAATAGACCTAGGGCCTTTACTGAAAGATCTACAAGATTCAAGGTAGCCACAAAATATGAAAATTCAGATTATTTTATTTATTCATTTACTTATTTATGAAACATTTGAACCCACTTAATTACTTCTGAAATATGCTAGCATCATAGTAAACATCAGAAAGACAAATCATGCAAGTCAATATGTCATGAATATATGTGCTTGGATTGATAAAAATGCATGTGTCCATTTAAATTTTTCATAATACAGAAGCCTGGGCATTGCTAATGAGAGACTTCATATTGAATGTACAACTTGAGGTAGAACGCCCCTGGGTTCAATCCCTGGTACCGCAAAGTATAATGTCATTTAACTTCTGTTGTAATTTAATATCAATAAATTATATATTTTCTACCTTGCTAGATTATATGGTGACTATATATTCAATGATATGAGTTTATTAAAAAATATGAGATAATGAGGCAAAAGATGTCTCTTAATACTACCAGACTTGTGTCAACTAAAACTTCAAATTACTGAGTTACATTCTGTCTAGTAGAATTTGTTTACATAAAGAAGTTTGGAACCTACTTTTGATATATGTTGAGTTTTTAAAAGTTGTCTCTTCCACTCTACTTTTCTTACTACTCAAAAGTTTTAAAACTAGAACATGAAATACTGCAGCATATAGAGATATACTATACTTTATTATGGTGCAGGCCAAAATTTTAATAAATTGTCTGTCTGGCATATATTCCCCCTTTTTTGTCTTTGTCTCTTTCTGTATTTCTACACACATACACTAACATACACATACCCACTTACATGTCCATGTACATCAATTTTTTTCCAAATCTCATTATCTGCTCCCTGATTGTATATGTTAGTTAAATCTTCATTAATGCAATAAAGTAAGAAACATGTTTTTCAAACACCATACATATAATACATGAAGCTCATTTTCCTTCATTGAATATGACGTATAAGTTGAGGAGGTAAACATTATTAAAAATAAAGAACTGACTTCAATAATATCATTTCATCTGGAATTATGGCTGACAAATTACCACTCTGTGTTGAGTGGTAAGAAGATGCCATTAATCCCCAAAGCATTTGTCCTCACTTTGGCACAGCTTGACACTTGTGTGATAAGGTGAAATAGCTGAAGTCATGTGCAGTAAAACTTTTAATCTCACTTGAAGAATATTTGCATCTAAAATATATTTAGTGAGGCCTATGAATTTCAGTTCTGTGAAGAATTTTAAGACTCAAACTTTGCCTTTTAGGGGTTCTGTTCTTTTTTAAAGCTATAGGTTTTATTAAGTTTATATACCAAATTGTTCAGGTCCATTTCAAATGCTGGTTTTCTCTATTTCATTCTCCTAACTTCCATGTTAACATCTTTTAATATATCAAATGTGTTTCAATTTTATATTCCTGAAAAATTGAAGGGTGTTTGGGTATCTTTAACCACTGTTATACATGTTATACTATTATACCTGGAACCCCAAGGTAAATAGTAGCATGACTGATCTGAAATTTTGGACTAGTGGTACCTAAATGGAATTGCTGCTTGTTGAAATTTAGTATGATACCATAATAAATCAACCCCACAGTGATCTGTTTACTTGGCTTTCATTGATTGACCCATATGTTGCTATTGCCATTTGAATATGCATGGAAACACACTTAAATATGGTAAGCCATCATATACTAAATAGTGATACTGTTTAGAGATATACATAATGATCTTTGAAATACTTGAAAAACATGACCAAATCTCAATATATGCCAGAAAATTTTAGTCAAATATAAAAAGAGCAGGTACATGTTTAAATAATATGGAATAAAAAATGTATTTATCTCCAGAAATATCAGAACAATATCTTTGTCCAAACTCTGAGCAGGTGTATGCCTTGAATACAGTCCCTAAAAACTTATTTAAAATTGAGATCTTCAAGCAGCTATAGCCTGCATAAACAGCAAATGCACAGTAGAGCAATTAAATATAGTAGCAGTGACATATTCTATTGTGGTTTCTAGGCTCTGGTTACATAGTTATCCAAGGAATAACTGATTCTATTTCCAGTGAATGCTTCCCATTTTTATGAGAACATGAAAGGGATGACTGCAATCTCATGAAAAGATTATTTACCCATGAGTAAGAAGTTTTCAATTAGCAATTCATCAGAAAAAACTTACATGCTGCATTTTCCCTAAATACATCTGATAAAGCCTGTAGTTGAATCAATTAGAGAAAAAAATCCAATTTCCATTTCTCTTGTTCATTTTTCACTTTCTAATGGCAGGTATAATTATAAAATAAAATACCACAGCTCATTGTTGGTACTGTTTAGACAAAAATAAAAATTAAAAAGGAAGAATTAAGAAGCTCAGTTATGTGTATTGTAATTCCTCAAATCAAAACAAAGTCTATAAACAAATAGCAGTAGGGAATGATTATTACTAGCAGATGTATGAAGATACTCAACCTCCAATTCTTAAATTATAGCTGCTTCCAGATTAAAGCAACACTCCTGATGGAGCAGTGTGTTTTATATCCTCTGGCAACATGCTTTTTTATTGCAGTAGAAACAAATGTTGAATTTCCTGAATAATGACATAAATAAACCATGCACTTTACTTATTTGTATGCCCATATTAAATAATATATTGTGCATGTAACTTTCAGAAATATGATTTATGACATTTTTTATTACCACAGAGGGGTGTTTACTTGAAATATGCACTTGAAAAATATCATATAAAATGATATTATTTGATATACATTTGGAAATTATCTGATTTTTCAAGAAAACGCAGGATGAAAAACTTAGTTTCAATTAAATCATTCTGAGAATGTTCTTAATTGAATTCTCAGGTTTAAATGATGTAACAGACTAATGAACATAAATATATAAATTATATTTATTTTATTTTATATTATAATGCTAGGGATTAAAACAGTTCTGTGGGTTGACTGTTACTACCTTCAAAGAGTAGAAAACAAATCCATATTGAGAAGGTCTAAAGCTTTTAGCTGGCATATATTAAGAAATTTTTCAAGTGAATTTTGAAGACCAGAAACCATACTTTTAAATGTATGCTTCTTCTTTGACAATATATTTAGTTTGATATAAGATTAAAAACAAAATTTTATTAAAATTAAAGAGATAATCACATTCTCATAGCCACTCTCTAATTATAAATATGTAAACTTGAATAAGAAAGAAATATTTCTGGACAGAGACTGAATCAGAAAATTACTACCATGGTTCTAAATATGTTTCAACCTCCTTGGAATATTGACTAGTGAGAGGATTCAGTGCAAGATGAAAACATCTTGGATTCAATCTATGCATCAGACTAAATGACTGAAATATTTCAAAAAACAACTAGGTATTGCATGGATTAACTTAAGGTAATTAGTAGTCATCCTCATTCACTTCAATATTACTTCTTTTTAGTCTTAACTGCCCTACTAACCCATTTATTTGACACTGTTCTGTGCTCCTTAGGGTTCCCCATTTTGTTACCGAAATAATCATTACATATATTATATTTATCTTGAACCTTTTCAAGTCTCCCTGATTTATTTAAAATATGGCTCTCTACTCACACTGCTACTTTTCTGGCTCTATATTCTGAAGGAGAGTGCCACTTCCCCTAGAATGAAGAGGAAGAATTGAGATTCTCTCTTTTCCATCCACTACTTTCAGATTATAGCTCTGGACACTTCAACTTCTTTTGATGATCCTCCTAAAAGTTCTTCCTCAAATGAGGGGAAAATGATCTTTAATGGACGCATACTGGTCCATATTCCCCAAATCTCTTTATAGTATTTGGTATTACTAACTTCTCTCCCATTTAGCTATTTTATCACTTGGTTCCTAGTACAGTGCAAACCTATGGTTTTCTTTGTCCCCTATCACCCATTCTTCATCTCAGTCATAGGTTCCTCCATATTTTCTCTCCCTAAAAATATGGTATACAAGATTCTGCCCCCTTTATTTTCTTTCTTAATGTGTTTTCTCACTTCCAGTACAATCACACTGCAAAATGATAAATGTGATCTATATCTGTATTTCAAATTTTCTGGTTAACCATTTGTCTGGATGTGTCAGAGAACTTCAAACTCAACCCACTTCAACCTAACATAAGCTCATTAAGCCCTGTTTTGCATCTTTTCCATTTCTCAGTTGATGTCTTTGCCATCCCATAAATCGTGGCTCTATATTAGAAGAACAATCTTCTTTTTGCTCTTTGATGATACCTGAAGGATTACAAATAATAAAACTTAAGTATAACAAACATAGTACCTGCTGTTTAAAAAAAATTACATTACCTCTATAGCCCATTCTGCATGTCACTATCAAAGCTCTTATCAACTGTTCTTACAACTATTTTTTTAAGCATCTTTCCTCCACACTTTAACTCTTCAAGGTAATGACTAAAATTTATTATTATTTATTTTTTCAATGAAACAACCAAATCTTCAGTTTTTCTAATTTATTAAATGCAAATTATATGTAGTTCTACTGCATATCCACTGATTCCTGAAAATAAATTACATAAATGATAGAAAATTTGTCTTGAAATAATAGAGCATTTCACAAAAATTAAATATAATATTTGATTCATTCATCAACATATATTTAGTGCAATATTAAGTGCAATATTTCTACTGATGTAAAAGGACAAATCTTTTTATTTCAGTTCTATTCCAGGAAAGGCTATGCTTAGGAGACCAGCACAAGGCACAATAATTTAGTAGCTTATACTAACTAACATGTACGTAAGAATAAAAGGAAAAATATATAGCTTTTATTTACTTTTTGTTTTTTGTGGCACTGGGATTGAACTCAGATAATTTGTTAATTTATATTTAGAACATTATAATCTGGTTCTAAAGGTGTGACAGCCAATTTCTTCTCTAGGTGATTTTGTTTATCTCTATTCTGATCCACTAGTTGCTGATTTTATAGTTTGCCTCTCCAAGGGAACTCTATTTACCTTATCTCCAAATTTTTGCCTGGCCACATATTGTAGCCACTAAGTATATAAACAATTTCCAGTTAAACCTGTTATTGAAAGCATGGATGTATCCAGTAAATGAGTTAAGAGCGATTTTAATGCAATTGTTATGTGACTTGGGGCAATTTTAATCTTTTCTTTCCTAATGATTCTAGGGGTATACACTAATTTTTTTTCATTCCTTTCCCTCTTGCCTCTGTCCAAATCTAAAGTCATGTTAACATTGAAAAGAAAAAAATTAAATTATGATGGATTCAAAGGGTGGGGGTAAGACAGTTGTAATGTTTTCCTTTTTATATATGATATCAAATGTCTTTGTGTTTATAGGAATAAAATACATGTGAATATTCTGTTTAAAATATTTTAATATGGGTTCTAGCACCATTTTCTTTTTCTTTTTTTGGGGGGGTGGATACTGGGGATTGTACACAGGGATATTCTACCTCTGAGCTATACCCCCAGCCATTTTTATTTTTTTTAATTTTGAAACAGTCTTGCTAAGTTGCTGAAGCTGGCCTTGAACCTTACAATCCTTCTGTCTCAAACTCCCAAGTGTGATTACCAGGTGTATGCCACTGCACCTAGCTTCTAGCACCTGTTTTCAAATTACTTCAACTGTCTTCAAATGACTTCTCTCAGAAAAACACAAGAAAAACAAATATAAAATTCAAAACATTACACTATTTTTCAAGTTGCTTATAAGGGTTTCTTTTGTAATTAAACTCAAATAATTTTTCATCTTTTGTTATACCTTCTTAATATTTAGGTTGGTACATACCAAGAAAATTCTAGCAACACTTTGGTACTAGACACAACTGTTTTTAATTACAAACTTTGCTTACTGTAAATTAGGATCACAATAATCTGCAAATGCTAATTTAAACCTGGACTTGCTTCTGAGCAGGCTGCATGTAATAATGAACAAGCAGCAGATTATCCTCAGAAGAGCAATATACTGTACCACAAATCACAAGTTGCACTTCCTCTTTTTTTTGAGTGTAAAATGTGATTCCAAAAAGATGGTATTAAGCTATAACACCTTAGTCATTTTCAAGCTCTAGGCTCTTAAAGTGCTGAATTTTAGATTACTTCTTTATATTCTGCCTCTGCCTAGTTTCCTTACTGTATGTAAAGTTATTAAAGCTGTCTGCTTCAATTTATTCTCTACTTAGGAAAATATGACAAAAAGATGAAAGAGACTACCTTTAATCTCAAAAGGCTAAGCTCAATGCAGAACTGAAACAGAAGAATATATAAAGACAATAAGACTACTTTTCCAAAGGTAGTTTACGATCATTGAGTGGTCACTAAAAAAGCACTAAATTAGAAGTATGTGATAACATAATAGTCTTGAGGCTCAATTTCCTCTCTAGATTGTTGATGCTGTTTTTTTTAGTATGCTATGTAATTGAAATGCCACTTGCTACACAATGACTTGCTTTACATGGGGTAGGGGTTGAGGACATTTGTTCTGTGAACTGCATAAGGGAAAAACATATGCCATGAGTGGCAATTAGATTTGGCAATACATTTTCAAAAAGTACCCTTTTTTATATTCATTTATTGGTGCATTGTAATTTTACATTTTGATACACATCAGGGTAGCAGCATCATACATGCACACATTGCTCATTTAGCCCTCCCTCAAATTCCACCCTATTC
>PVJS01043592.1:0-17009 GCA_004027185.1 Glis glis | reverse complement strand
CCCAGATCCTCCGGTCTCCGCCTCCCAAGTACTGGGATTACAAGCGTGCGCCACCACGCCCGGCCCCTATTTTTTTATTCTTTATTTTGAAACAGGGTCTCACTAAGTTGCAGAGGACCTCACTAAGTATCTGAGGCTGGCCACGAACCTGCAATCCTCCTGTCTCAGCCTCCCAAGTACTGGGATTACAAGCATGGGCCACCACACCCGGCTTCTGGTTCTCTTTTCTTACTGCATAGTCTTCTGTAACTCTCTCTGAAAACACCAGTTATTAGAGAACTTGTAAGCTCTTTTTGACCAGTGTCTGATGTGATTCATTGACAGCCATCAGTGGTACCTGGAGTGAGGCTTTTGGGGTGGGGGTCAGGGCTGGCAAGAGCCAGTCTAGCTGTGGAGACAAGTTCTGTGACTTGCTGTCGTGCACTTGAGTATCCATCTCAGGCAATGAGAGGCCCTGACATTGATGGCATGGCCTAAACTAGAGAATAAACAGTAAGAACAGGACTGGAAGGAGCAATATATTCAGAGCTTAAAGAAGAGAAAAGGCAGCTGGGCGTGGTGGCGCACACTTGTAATCCCAGTACTTGGGAGGCTGAGACAGGAGGATCGCAAGTTTGCAGCCAGCCTCAGCTACTTAGTGAGGCCCTCCACAACTTAGTGAGACCCTGTTTCAAAATAAAGAATAAAAAATAGGACTGGGGGTGGAGCATAGAGGTAGAATGCTCCTGAGTTCAATCCCCAGTACTACAAAAAAAAAAAAGAAGGGGGAAAAGGCTAGAAAGGTCGATTCCAACCATGCTGAAACAATTAGGAGTGCTGATAAAATAGAATCTACCTCATCAAGCCATTGCAAGGTGTAAGGGAGATACTGCATAAAAGTGCCCCCATGTTAGCAGGCACACAGGAGGCACTCAGTAAGTGTTAGCTCTAAAGTACTTAGACATGCAAAGTGGCACAACTGCGGAAAGGATTAGGAGGATAATAGGCAGCCATGGAGAAGATAGATTGGAAGGAGAAGAGCTGAAAGAGTTAGGAAGCTGTTCTAGTCTAAGAATTGATACAGGCCTGATCAAGGTTGGCAAACAGAAGATGGTGAATCTTAGGTGCCAAGAAGGAATAACTGAGGAGCCTCAGTGGTGACTAGACAGAGTGGTCTCCAGCTGGCTCATTGAATGTGGGTATCGCAGCATCAGGAATCAGGCCACATCTCATGGATCCCATGAAAGTGCTTGGAAGAAAGGAAAGGAAGTGCTTGGTGTGGTGGCGCACGCTTGTAATCCCAGTACTTGGGAGGCTGAGACGGGAGGATCGCAGGTTTAAGGCCAGACTCAGCTACTTAGCAAGGCTCTCAGCAACTTAGTGATACCCTGTTTCAAATAAAAAACAAAACTGGGCTATGGATATAGCTTAGAGGTAGAATGCTCATGGGTTCAATCCCCAGTACCGCAGAGACAGGGGGATTGCATGTTTGAGGCCAGACTCAGCTACTTAGCAAGGCTCTCAGCAACTTAGTGAGACCCTGTTTCAAATAAAAAACAAAATGTAGAATGCTCATGGGTTCAATCCCCAGTACCGCCAAAAAAAAAAAAAAAAGGAAAGGAAACATTGGTGTTGATTATGAGTGGTTGGGGGTTACAGGTGGAATGGGCACTTTCTGATGTGGTGGCACTAAAGACATTTCAAAAGGCCCCTGCCTGTTACTATCCAAAATCCCCTTAGAAAACAGTTTGAGATAATGCTGTTATCAAAAGACTGTGATACTAGGAGGGGTACACTTCTACTTCTTTTTCAGTGAGGGTGAAAACAGGCCATAATAGGCAGGAGGTGAGATAGTTGACCAGAATCAAGGCTCAGGGAGGGGGAAATGGGAAACAGTAGAAGAAACAGCATTAATGTGGGAATAGAGTTGGGGGGCATGTCACAAAGGAAGAGGAGCACTAAAACAGGAAGTATGAGAAAGCCTGAGACATGTTCACCCACTTTGCAGCCCTGCCTCGGAAGGCCCCTCATTGACATCACCATTGGCATACTTGGCAGCCCTTGCACTGTGTGTGTGTGTGTTGCTGGAGATTGAACCCAGGGGTCTTCTACCTCTGAGCTAGATCCTCAGCCTGATTTTATTTTTTATTTTGAAACAGGATCTCACTAGGTTGCTGAGGCTGTCCTCGAACTTGCCATCCTCCTGTCCCAGGCCCCCCAGTACTGGGATTACAGGTGTGCGCTACCACGCCCAGCTGGCTTTGCTCTTTATAGGGTGTTTCCATTGTGCTGCAATCAAGCTCCACATGCTCACTGCCTTTAATTCAAATGTTAGACAAACTAACTCACATGTGTCTTTGATCCTGTCAGTGCACAATCAGAATCACAGCTGGGAGGAGAGGAAGCATGGGAGTGGAGCCATGTTGTTGGGCAAAATGTAATTATGCTGTTTGAGAAGGGAGGCAGTTTGGCCTTGAGCACTTTGCAAGCATTAATGTCTTATTCCTTCCTTCTGGATAAGGAGGTTTCTGGGAAACAAATGGCTGTCCCTTCCTACAGGTCCCTCCCCTTCATGGTTCTAGACCAGCCCAGCCCAGCCCAAAGAGTAGATAGGATCCTGATTCAGCCCCAGAACTGATCCAGATGCAAAGTGAGCCAAGTCTAGGCTAGTCACCTGTTCCAGCCACTGCCCCCCCCACCCTTGGAGCCACCCACAGCCCAACCCAGTGTCTGGAGTTTGGTGTGGAGCCCCCCTTTCCTTTAGGAAGATAAGATTTATTAGTGCAAGTGGGAGCCAGACATCAGGCAGGCACCAGAGAAGAAACCAGGTGGTGGTACGAGACGAAGCTCCCAGAAAAAGCAAGCCTAAGAGAGAGTAAAATGAGAAAGGGGTTGAGGAGGCCTCGGGCACTGCGTATCCGTGGTTCCCAGCTCCACACTGCCCACCTTGCCCCGGCAGCAGCCCAGAGGCTGAGGGTCCCTTTGAACAGCACCAGCTCGTGAGTGATCCCACTGGATTCCACCGCAGCCTTGCCATGGAGCCACAGGGTTTCTCTTCGGAATTCGCTTGGAGTTTTGTTTTTATCTCTTTTGCATTTTTGTCTTCCAGAGTGGAACACTTAAGGATCCGGACTCGAGCAAGACCCCACCTCAGCGACCACCCCCCCAAGGTTGTTTACAGTATATTCTCGACTGTAATGGCATTGCAGTAGGGCCAAAACAAGTCCAAGCTTCTTAAAGCAATTGGTAGTTAAATTTTCAAAGCAGAAATTTTAAGCCAAAAACAAACAAAAAAAGAAAGGAAAGGAAAGCAGGGAGGGGAACAACAGACCCTCCCATCGGTGCCGTCGCTGTGTTCTTTCACTGCTGACTGGACTGTGTTTTTCCTATGCAGTGTCAGCTCCTCTGTCTGGTTGTTTACCTGTTCCTGTTCATGCTTGTAATGCTCACTTACGTTTCTCTGTATAACTTGTGATTCCAGGGCTGTTTGTCAACAGTGTACAAAGAACTGTGCCTCTCCCAAGTCCAGTGTGACTCTATCTTCTGGGTGGTTTGATAGTATTTTTTAAAGTATTACATGATGCCGGGTGAGATAGGAGCATGAGGGATGGACAGGGGAGAAACAGAAAACACAAAAATAAAACCCAACTCCCCTTCTCCTCCTCTTGGCTCAGAGGAACTACCCTCCCCCCTGTCTCCACGAGTATGCTTGGGATCTTCAGTGAACTGTGCTTTTGCTTCCTTTCTGCATGACTAGGGTAAATAGAATTTTAAGAGATTTTCAAGGTCTGATTTCCATAGCTTCATCCATTGAATTTGAAGGCATCCACCTTTTTCTCCATTTGCTAACATTTGGTGCAGTTTGAGTTTATGTGAATAGGCTGGCTGTGCCTGTAGAGCTCTTGTGTTTTTAGTGACGAAATACAAAGAACAAGCTACTTCCAGGAATGTGTTCTGTATTTTACATCCCAGTGTACCCTTTGTTTTTATTATTAACTAATTAGCTTCAAGATTAAACAAAAAAAAATGAGGCTGCCTATGTGCAATATCCAAGTGAACTTGTGAGTATTTTCTATGTGTTCATCTCAGTCCTCTGAAGTTGTTTCTTCTTTGCTGCTGTTTCTGAACTGGCCATATGTGCGTTTTGTGGTCCCGGGGCTGCTTTATATTTCCCAAAGCTTGACCTATGTACATAGATGATTCTTTAGCAATGTTGGACAGAGAATGCAGGGAGCTACTGAAAGTCTGCTAAGGCATCGTAACATGAGACCAAATCATAAATCTCCTGCGTCACCCGAGTGGGTACACTGCCTACAGAACTCTGAGGTTGACTCCAGCTTTAGTTCTCAGATGCTGCTGTAGTCTTCCAGAGGCCCGAGAATGAGGACTGGCAAGAGCTGTCTCAGATGTAACTTGTGTGTGTGTGTTTTGGATAGAGGCTTCACAGCTTGAAGAACCCTCACCAGTTTGTCCTCTTTACTCGGACAAGCAGCACCTGGGCAGATGATGTGGCAGTTAATTAAACCAGGACTCGGAGTCAGTGCCTCATCTTGCCATCTCTGGGCAGGGCTGGGAATGGTACCAAGTGGCCTTCTCTAGCACCATTGTCCGTGGGAGTTCATGCCAGCAGTGTGCCTTGTAGAAGAAATGCTTCTGGCTCTACTTTTACATTCCCTCCCACTTCTTTATTGAGATGGCCCTGTTGTAGACTCCCAGGTCTGAGGAGTAAGTAGTGTTGATAGTATGTAACATGAGTTACATGTCATGGGGCATGTGCCCTGGTTTCTCCTTTGGTTGCTAGCAAATTCTGGGGCCATAGAGAAATGCACAGAGTGTGAATGTTCTCATCTGTGATCCCTCCCTTAGATGATGATGGTAGTCCGTCTGTTGTAAATATATACATATATGCATATATGCACTTCCGGGTGGGTTGCTTAAGAATCAGGTCCTTAAATACCTCCCAATCTGATGAAATGATAGAAAGTGACATTTCCCCAAATGGAGGAACACATTTTTTTGTTGTTTTTTAAATTTTTTGTCTAAGTGGTGAGCTGATGGTGTTGTGGCTTCTCTGCATGTTATCAGTGTGTACATCCAGGTGCTTTTCATGTGACGTTTGTGAGCCACGAATACAAAGTTGCCATTTTCATTCAGTCAGACTTGCAAGGTAGTGTCAGCCAAGGCTTCTCAGGTGAGGGAGAAACTGAATAGGGCTCCCACTGCCAAATGCAAGCAGACAGTATCACCTGACTGTCATGTGCCCTCAGGCAGCATGCTAAGGAACAACTCTGTGGCCTGGGGAACATCTGTGTCACAGTATAGGATTGCTGTTCAGGTGTTTTGTACACATTTCCTTTCTGATGTTGTCCCCCCTTTTTTTTGTACTGATCCAGCTGGGAGACCCTCAGCCAATGCTGGAAGTGTGATTGAAGTACCTCTCTTTTGTGACTCTCTTGTACAGCTTAATGTGCAATAAAGGAAAAGTTATATCTGTTTTCAGTGTTAAGTTGTAAAGTTTCTGGCTATTCAAATAACTCTGTACAAGTGGGAAAGCACTCAGGTTTCTGGTACAAGAGACTGAGATCAACCTGAATTACTTTATAGGAAAATGCTAATACAAATGATGTGAAACTTTGGAAAAGACAGAAGCTGACTAACATGAAATAATCTTCTAACCTATCATCTTCACTAGTTGTTTGATTTAAACTTGGAACTTCTTAAACATGCAGAATTCCTCATATTTATGTATGTATTTATTTATGTGTAACTAACCCTGGTATTAATTGGTTGTTGGTGATAAAGGGGAGCCCATGCCCTGTAGTGGGGAAATGGGCCAACAATCAGGAGTGCACAGTAGCATAGACACACAATTCTGCCTCTTGAGAGGGTCCAAGTGTTCTGGTGTTCCTAAAAAACTAGGTAACAATACAACTTCTAGCTCCTGTTGAGTTTCTGTAAGCCCACCCCTTCTGTCTGGCCCATGAATGGTGGATTCTGGGATTGAGGCTAAGAAACTGAGAAACTGGATCCTCCAGGCCAGTTGTACATCATTTCCACTAATCTGTCTGTGCTCATGGGGTCATCTTTTGACTTCTGAGTGTAGGGACCCTCCCCCTCAGCAAAATCTGAGCAAACTGGTACCACACTTAACTGCCTATTGATGCCAAAGGAAGGAGGACTCCCCCCCTCAAGGCCACCAGATGGTTTTGTGTCTCATGCTGGGAGAAAGGTATGCTGATTCTTTTTAGGAGGGCTCTTTGCCAGATGGTGCCCACAGTATCCCCCGGGGGAGAATGGGGTTTGGATGTCTGGAGAATTTCACCACACACCTGAGAAGTACATCATGCTGGAGGCCCTGAGGATGGAACTGAGAGGCAAGAGTGCCTGGGAAGGAAGGCATGATCCTGGCCGTGGGAGTTAATGCTTCAGTGATGAAGCCCAGGTGGGGTGGGTGTGGCAGGCAGACACGTGCAGGCTTGGAGCAGGATGAAGGGCAGCTCCATGAAAACAATGTAAGTCGGTGATCATTGGTGATGATCATAAAGTACGATACTTTTTGAAGCACTTTCTCATCTATCATCTTTGAAACACTACTGTCTTAAAAGATAACTAAGACTAGGACTTATTTTTTAATGGTTTTATGTTTGGAAAAATCAAGGCCCAGAGAAGCTTGGAAGTTTGCTCAGGGAGTCACCGATATACTATTCTCTTAGATTTTCTGATGTCCACTGCCCTCTCCTACGTCTGATGTGTAGAATTTGAGGATCTTACTAAACCATGGAGCAGGGTGACCTGTACTTGAGGGACTGCCAGGGAAGGGGGTGGGGTGCTTCTGGTCTCGGGGCCTTCAGTAATAGAGATCACCTCTGTCTGGGGCCTGATCATCCCCTGCTTTCTTCCCTGTCCTCCTGACTTCTGCTGTCACTAAGTAAGTTGCCTTGTCTCTGAGGAGGAGCAGATACTGGTGATAAATGAGGGCAGGGACTCCCTTTGGAGCCCTTCAAAGCCTTGGGTGGCTTCTTGTAATAGAGCTTATCCATTTAGTAATTAACCACACCCTTTGAGACAGATTCTACCGAGGAAACCCTTTGGTATGGTTAAATTATGAAGTTTTTCTTGTACTGAACCTAGGGGGCCCTGGGCAATCCCAAGGAATGCAGCCCCCAGGCAAGGTGCTGCCTCCACGCCGGCTCCCCCCTGGACCATCACTGCCACCTTCCTCCTCTTCCTCCTCCTCTTCCTCCTCCTCCTGGGCTCCTCAGCAGCCGGGCGGCCCCACCACCACCCACGGAGATGCACCCTCCAGCAGCAACTCCCTGGCAGAGGCCCAGCCACCCCCGGCCGCTCCGCCACAGAAGCCCCAGCCTCACCCACAACTCAAGTAAGAGACACCTCAGCAGCTCCTCCCCTCCCCTTCCTCCTGCCTCTCCTTAAGGACCCTGGGCTCTAGAGCTGCTAGAAAGCTCCTTCAAGCAGGCCTCCCCTACACATATTTTGTGGTGGGTTTTGGGGGTTGTTTGTGTTTGTTTTTTAGTTATGGGTTTGTTTTTCGTTTTGGTGAGGGGAATGTTTGGGGTTGACTAGAGAGGGGAGGAAAGAGGGAAATGAAAGTCTAAAGTCTAGTGAGTTCACACCCTCCGCTTTCTTCCTGGGGAGTGGCACTACAGCATAGTTACTGTCCCGTCTCTAGTCTAGTATTGGCTTAGGGTTTGGGGTTTTTGTTGTTTTCTAACTCCGTCTCCCACTCTTTTTTTCCATTTCTTTTCTCTGTGTGCATCTCTGTCCTAAAAATAAAAATAAAAAATTATTTCCTTCTTCTGACTCACAGTTCAAGGTGTGCAGTCAGCAAGGCTGCCCAGAAGGAAAAGGAGAAAGTAGTTAACTCCATTCCAACTTCTGTCCAAAGGAGGTGTAGGCAGCAGAGGAATTCCCAGAGAGGCCTTGAGAAGCTCCCTCCTCTTGGGTTCCCTCATTCCCAGCGCTCAACCTAGAAGTCCCCTCCATACTGTCATCTTCGGGGAAGGAGAAAAGGGGACCATAGATTTTTAGAGTTCAAATGAACCACTTTGAGATCATCTAGTCATTGAACAGATGAGCAAACCTTGCTCAGAGACTCCATTTTCTTTTTCAAAGCCACTCCTCTAGTTAGTGGCAGAGCCAGTGTCTAGATGTCACTTTCTCTGGGTCTTCTGATCCTATGTGATAGGAGGGGCATCGCCCACTCCTGCTCTCAGCTCCAGCCAGTCGCACCTCTCACATCCTGCCTGCCCCGTCACCTCCCCTCAACTCAGTTGTTTTCTGCATGTTGAGTCTTAGGTCGCTCCTTCTCATTAGCCAGCTCCAGCCGAGTCTGAGGGCAGATCTTCGGGTTGTCACTGCCTCTGGGCCAAAGCTGTTGAATAGAGCCAGCTTCTGATGACAAGCTGGAGGCTTGTCCCTCGTGCCCTCTGCCTGTGCGTGCAGAGGAGTCCCCCCTCCCAAAGGCCAGCATGCTAGGGCTCGTCCTAGCCCTAATGAAAGGCAGGGCGTCTGTTCACAGTTACTGCAGGAGGTCCCATAGAAGCAACTTTCCTGGGATGCATCCAGCATTTAGGAGAGGACTAGGAGACCCAAGACACCAGGAAAACAGTTCTGGATTCAGAAACCAGCAGCAAAGGAACCTGGTGGGAGTCAAGAGATAAGCCAGACCCTATGTCCCTTCCTAGAGTATAGCCTCCCCACAGTCTCTCATCACAGTTTTTCTCCTCTGAATCACTCACTAGTCCCTGAAAGGAAAAATAAGTCCCTAAAAGGTGTGTGGTTTGGTTTTATTCATTAGAAAACTGCCTAATAATCATGACCTGATAAGTATCTCTTTCACTCCTCCATACCCTGAACCCCACAGACCTCATATTAGGGCTTCTCTGAGGAGGACTGCAAGGGTGACTGCCCACTTTAAGGACAGGCAGTATAATATTCTTTTAGAATCAGAGCATAGAGAGTGATAGAAAGAACCAAGAGGGCCTAGAGATCATCATTTTACCAAACATCTTCATGTCAGAGATGAAAGCGAGTCCCAGAGAGGCACATGGCTTGCCCAGAGTCAGACTTGAGTGGCAGAACCAAGACTTTGAGCCAGGTCTTCTGATGCTGAGTTCACCACTTGACAGTTGGTGGGAAAGAGAATGCAAGAGCCCATAGGCCCCTAGTCTCTGCCTTTCATCAGAGGAGAAGGGTGTGAGGTTCCTACATTAGTGCTTATGAAATTGAGGGCCTCTGAAATTAAGCCCTTGGGCATTTTATCATTAAATGAAAGAAACAGGGATGGGAGTATAACTCAGTGGTAGAGTGCTTGCCTAGCATATGTGAGGACCTGGGTTCCATCCCAACACTACAAAAAAATTTTTTTTGCAAATTAAGAAACAGCCAGGTGTGGTGGTGCACTCTTGTAATCCCAGTACTTTAGAGGCGGAGACCAGAGGATCCGGGTTCGCGGCTAGCCTCAGCTGCTTAGTGAAGCTCTCCGCAACTTAGTGAGACCCTGTTTCAAAATAAAGAATAAAAAACAGGGCTGGGGGTGTAGCTCGGAGGTAGAATGCCCCTAGGTTCAATCCCCAGTACCGCAAAAAAAGAAAGAAAATTAAGAAATAAAAGAAAGCCTTTGAGTCACCCCGTTTTCCTCTTTCCCTTCTCTCTTTTTTCCCTCCTCTCCTTCCCTTGCTGCCCGCATCCTTTCCTGTTTTAGCAGCACAGAAGGTGAGGAAGTAGCATAGGGGCTTCCCAGTTCCCTGGTAGTACAGCCACTTCTAGCTTTCTCCAGTGTCACCCTGGTCTCCCTGGGGTGGGAGTGGGAGTTCTAGTTGGGTGTCCTCATGTCGCCGTCCTTCCCTGCCCTCACTGGGAGCACCACCCTCTCACGTTCTCTCTGGTTTTTATCTTCAAGCAAGTCGCAGTCCCTGACAAATGCCTTCAGCTTCTCTGAGTCCTCCTTCTTCCGGTCTTCAACAAATGAGGATGAAGCCAAAGCGGAGACCATCCGGAGCTTGAGGAAGTCCTTTGCCAGCCTCTTTTCAGATTAGCTCTTCAGACACATGGGGGCACCCGACCCAACCAGGAAAGGCATCTAGACATTCACCAACAACAGTCAGCCACACTTGGTGGTGATGTCCCATGACGTTGACGTGTGTGGCCCCTTCCTCTGCTCCGTTGTGCTCAGTGATGTTGTGCAGCCCAGAAAGGACCATGTGACAGATACAGGGCAGGTGCCTACCCAGAAGGGGGTGCCTGGCACCAGAGAGGAAAGAGCTGCTTCCCTGTAGTCATGAAAGCTTCCTTCTGAAATCGTCGTTGCTGTGAGTTTAGTGGCCTTATTGTGACAGCGCCGTCATGTCTTATTCTTCCCTGTGAAGCCAGGATTACTTTAGTTGAGGACTCCTGGCAACTTAACCTAGCCAGATGCAGTGCAAAGCATGCTCCCCTGTAGTCAGTGCCACCTGTGTGGGAAGTATACACTTACCAAGAAGTACTGTTGGCTCTAAGTGTTAGGAACTTGCTCAAACCTGGATCCCTTGTCAAAAGCACACTCACCCAGCCCCCGCAATCCCTAGGCTGCTATGGGTGGTGAAGCACCTTGAGTCTGTGATATCCCAGAGAAAGGATCTGCAGTGACTGCTCTCTCCCCTCTGGAGAGCGGTTCTTTTGTATGAGCTGCAGTGACCTTGAGTTCCAAAGCTGCACTGGAGAGGAGAATGCATGCCACTATAACAGCAGTATGCCAAGTTTTGTGTTCATCATCTAATAAATGTCAGACCTTTGGTGTAATAAAAGCAGCAACATTAACCAGCATTTGATTCAGCCATGAGGTCTCCCCTTGGCCACCCTTTTGGCCGAGAGAGTATATGTGAGGCATGCATGTGCGTTTGCAAGTGTAGGGACTGAGAAGTCTAGGAGGGTGAATCTGCTATGTCAGTGTGTGTGTGTGTGTGTGTGTGTGTGTGTGTGTGTGTGTGTGTGACTGCAGGTGTCCGTGTATTTGCAAGAATGTGTGGAGAATGTGTCCATCTTTTACATGCCACTTATACTGGGTCTCCTGACACTCCCAGCGAATCTGTCTACTCCGGGACAGCTGGCCTTCCTTCAGCAACTCAGCATTTCTACCTGTTTTTATGAATTTGTAGTCTTCTCCCACATCGGCCAAGTTAGACCCATTTTTCTATCAAGCTCCTCAGCTAAAGCCCACATGGTGGTGCCAGTGCAACGGACCGACCTGCTCTGATGGATGGGGTCCCACAAGCCCAGCCCGGGCATCACGGAGAAGCCTAGGTTGAGGGTGGTCTCCGAGGGGGTTGTACTCTGTCTTCTTCATGACGCCCTGATGCTCAAGAGTATGTTCCCAAAGACCACGAATGCTCTGAAGATAAATACCACACTGTACTAATAAAAAGAAATCAATCTACTAACATTTTATCTAAATAATTTCCTACACATGGTACCCATTTTACTAACTCAAGAAGATAACACTCTTCCAAATACTACTATCTGCCTAACTTTCCTCACAAGCAGTAGATACTAACCAATCAGAGATGTGAGACAGGAGGATCACAGGTTCGAGGACAGCCTCAGCAAAGACTGTTTCAAAATAAAAAAAAAGGACTGGGGGTATAGCTCAGAGGTAGAACACCCCTGAGTTCAATCCCCAGTACCAAAAAGTAATAGCAGCAACGACAACAATAATAATAAATAAATGTCAGAGATGAATTTCTCTGATACCATGTCTCCTTTCTAAGTCACACTCATCCCATGTTTTCAGGGTTCAAGGATTGAGACGTGTAAAACAGGAAGTAGAACCTCCCATGGAGTGACACCTGAGGGGTGGTAGCCCTGGCATAATACATGTAACCAAGGAACAATCGAACCAACCAAATGAAACGGCTCAAGGTAATTGATCTTCAGGGTTCCTTCTGGTTCCAACTATAGGGGAAGCAAAGCTTCCTTCTGCCCTCTCATGTACTGTGGCTAGGCCTGGGAATAAAACTAACATGAGAGGAAAAACCTATTAAATTCCAAGCACTATTGTAAGCACTTAATATACAGCAACTTAACTATTTATTTCTTCACATCCTTGGTGCCTCCACTTATCACTGTTTCTATTCCTCAGTTCCAAATATGTTTTAATAAAATGCACTCATTTACTCAAAAGCATTCATTGAGCATTTACAATGAGCATAAACATTGATATGGATTTAAAGAAATATTTGCTATCATTTCCATAGTACCTATTAAGTTCCAGGCACTATTCTAAGCATTTCTTTTTTGTACTGGGACTTGAACTCAGGGGCATTCTACCTCTGAGCTACACCCCCCAGCCCTATTTTTAAAATTTATTATTTATTTATTTATTTATTTATTTATTGTACTGGAGATTGAACCCAGGGCATTCTACCTCCGAGCTACACCCCTAGCCTGATTTTATTTTTATTTTTAAACAGGGTTTGTCTCATTAGGTTGATGAGAGTTTCACTACTTTCTGAGGCTGTCCTGGAACCCGCGATCCTCCTGTCTCATCCTCCAAAGTACTGGGATTACAAGTGTGTGCCACCGTGCCTGGCTTTTTTTAAGCATTTAACATATAACAACTTAATTATTTCTTACAACCAGCCTATATACAACATTTCTATAGTGCCTATTAAGTTCCAGACACTATTATAAGCACTTAACAGCCGGCGTGGTAGTGCACATTTGTAATCCTAGTACTTGGGAGGCTGAGACTGGAGGATCACAGGTTCAAGGCCAGCCTCAGCAATTTAATGAGGCTCTCAGCAATCTAGTGAGACCCTGTTTCCAAATAAGAAATAAAATTGGCCTGGGGATGTAGCTCAGAGGTAGAATGCCTATGGGTTCAGTTCCCAGTAACATACACACACACACAAGCACTTAACATATAGCAACTAAATTATTTCTTACAATTAGCTTATAGGACAATTACTATTATTATTTTACATGTAAGGATATGGAAGTAAGCCGGGCGTGGTGGCGCATGCTTGTAATCTCCATACTTGGGAGGCAGAGACCGGAGGATCTGGGTTCGCAGCCAGCCTCAGCTACTTAGTGAGGCCCTCTGCAACTTCGTGAGAACTGGTTTCAAAATAAAGTATAAAAAAATAGGGCCAGGGGTGTAGCTCAGAGGTAGAACGCTCCTGGGTTCAATCCCCGGTACCACACACACACCAAAAAAAAAAGGGTATGGAAGTACATCAGAGTTTAATAACTTGCTTAAAGGTCACTCAGCTGTTCAAGTGGTACAGCTGGAATTTAATCCCAAGCCAGTGTAGCATCAAAACTCATGGCCTTAGTATGCCATATTACTTTTATTTAATCTAGCAAAGCTATATATATATAAAACATAATACATATATAATATATATATATAATATATAATACATATATATAATACATACATACAATTTTTTTGGTACTGGGGATTGAACCCAGGGTGTTCTACCTCTGACCTATACCCCAGCCCTATTTTATTTTTTATTTTGAAACATGGTCTCACTAAGTTGCAGAGGGCCTCTCTAAGTTGCTGAGGCTGGATGTGAATCTGGGATCCTCCTGTCTCAGCCTCCCAATTAGGATATAATTTTATTGAATGTTATATAATATGATCACAAAATAAGAGGTGTACACAAAAATTCTTCATATCCATGTCTGCCTCCTTCCTTTGCCTTCTCTCTATCCTTGGCCCAGGGAAGGAGGGTTGGGAGAAGGTTATAGAACTTGTTACCAGTGTTGACCCCTTGTTCTAAACCATGAGTAACATACACTATATATCTTACTCTGATCAAATATAATTCTGGTTCTTGAAAAATTACTCATTCTTCCACATGTGACGTCAGACCAAAACCCACAAGGAGCTTATTTAGAAAATGAGTCAGCTTGGAGGAACTGCTGGGGTGACAAAAAGGGGAGGCATTTACCATAGGTCATGCAGCACCCTAGTCCAAAGGACACATGGATTCAGGGAGGGACCAGGGGTGGGGGAGTTCCATTTGGAAACACAGACCTCTTGGTAATCTATAAGGATGTCACTAGAGACTGGAAAATTTTTCCCTCACACCAATCTTTAATTTTTGTGTGTGTGTGTAGTACTGGGGATTGAACCCAGGGGCATTCTACCTCTGAGCTACACCCCAGCCTTATTTTATTTTACTTTTTTTTTATGTTTTGGTACTGGAAGTTGAACCCAGGGGCATTCTACCTCTGAGCTACACCCCCAACCCTGTTTTATTTTTTATTTTGAAACAGGGTCTCACTAAGTTGTGGAGGGCCTTGCTAAGTTGATGAGGCTGGCTGTGAACCTGCGATCCTCTTGTCTCAGCCTCCCAAGTACTGGAATTACAAGCATGTGCTACCACGTCCAGCTCAGTCATTAAATATTTGATGAATACTGTGATTTAAAAAAATATCTGGGGCCGGGCGTGGTGGCGCACACTTGTAATCCCAGTACTTTGGGAGGCGGAGACCGGAGGATCCGGGTTTGCAGCCAGCCTCAGCTCTCTCTATCTCTCTCTCTCTCCCTGTCTCTCTCTCTCTCTCTCTCCTTAGTGAGGCCCTCCACAACTTCGTGAGACCCGGTTTCAAAATAAAGTATAAAAAATAGGGCCGGGGGTGTAGTTCGGAGGTAGAACGCCTCTGGGTTCAATCCCCGGTACCGCAAAAAAAAAAAAAAAAAAAATCTGGGGGTGTAGCTTGGAAGTAGAATGCCCCTGGGTTCCATCCCCAGTACCACACATGCACACACACACAAAATCTAAAGGTGGGCTGTCCAAAAGGTTGATAACAGTCCTCTATAGGTTTTTAAGCCTTCCACCTGTAGGCCAGTTGTGACCAATGTGCAAATCACCTCTGCAGTTTGTGAGTATTCCCTACCTACATCTTCACCCAAGACTAATAAACACAGGGAGCCTCATCTGTGTCCTTGTAAAACTCAGTGTCTCCTTGGGTCAAGATGAATTAATTCTATTCATGATACATTTGTCACAACTCTTTATTGTATACTTACTAGGCTCAGTAAGTTTCATGGAATATAAAAATGAATTAAGCAAGGCTCTGCCCTTGCAAAGTTTACAGCCCAGCAAGGGAGATAAGCAAACATAAAGAACTGTAACACTGTAAAACAAATAAAGTAAAAATATTAGCTTGGAGCCTGGCATGATGATGCATGCCTGTAATCCTAGACTTGGGAGGTTGAGACAAAAACATCACAGGTTCAAGACCAGCCTCAATAACTTAGCGAGACCCTGTATCCAAATAAAAAAACAAAATAGGTCTGGGGGTATGGCTCAAAGGTAGAATGCCTCTGGGTTTAATCCCCAGCACCACACACAAAAAAAATTAGCTTGGAAAAAAATTAAGCATGACAGTTACTGGTGAGGATATGGGAAAGGGAAGTTACACATTGCTAGTGGAAGCATATATTGGTACTACCACTCTGGGGAACAATTTGTCAACATGTAATGTATAAACCCTGTGATTCAGCAATTCCATTCCTGGACACTTAACTCTAGAGAATCTCTTCACATGCACGTAGGAGGCAAGTAAAAGAATATTGGTCACAACACTTAAAAAATGGAAACAAGCCGGGTGTGGTGGCGCACGCTTGTAATCCCAGTATTTGGGAGGCTGAGACCAGAGGATCCCGGTTCACAGCCAGCCTCAGCTACTTAGTGAGCCTCTCCACAACTTAGTGAGACCCGGTTTCAAAATAAAGAACAATAAATAGGGCTTGGGGTGTAGCTCGGAGGTAGAATGCCCCTAGGTTCAATTTCCAGTATTGCAAAAAAAAAAAAAATGGAAACAGCCAACTATCTCTCATGGGGAATTAAAATATATATCGTGGTTAGTTCATAAATAGTAATACTATTAGCCAGGCGTAGTGGCACACACCTGTAGTTCCTCCTACTCGGGAGGCTGAGGTGGGAGGATCACTTGAGCCCAGCCTGGGTAACTTACCGAAACTCTGTCTCAAGAAAAAACAGAAACATATGCATACAAACAAACAAACAAACAAATAGAAATACTATGTAGGAGTTAAACAAAAATATGTGAGGAATTCAGATGATTTCAGATAAAATACAGAAGGAGAATGAGTAAGATGAGCTAGGCAAGTATAAAATGTACAAGCAGTACGTGTCACAGTGAAGCATACTTCTAGCTTGGGGTCAGAAAAGACTGCACCCCAGGGTGAGCTGTGAGCAGCCCACAGGATGGAGAGTCATGGCAGCTGAGGGAATGGAGTGGGTGCAGAGAATTCGGTTGTTGAATTTTATGCCTGGAAGGTGCATCTAGTTCTGTCCCCTCATTTTACAGATGAGAAGATTGAGGCCCAAGGTCACAAAGGGAGTTAGTAGTAGAAGCAAATGAGTTTTAATTCTGGGTGTCAGAGGGGCCATGTAGGACATGGTTCTTCTGAAGATACATGAAATGGGTTTCATTTCCAGGGGCTCCCCAGGAGGGAGCATTTCCTAGGGGCCAGGAGGAAATGGGAAGGGACAGTGTTGGGCCATGGAAAGAGCTTGGGTTTTGGAATAAAATCTGAGTTTAAATCCTGGCTCTGCTAATTATTAGCTCTGACCCTATAAATTATTTAGCTTTTCTGTGTTGTAGTTTTCTCATCTATAAAATGAAAACAACACTACCTTTCTGAAGAGTTTAAGAATTAAATGAGCTAATAAAATCTGTTCCTAACAGTAGTTGGCTTGTGAGATAATCGCAAGAAATCTTCTCTTTCTCAGAAAACACTCATGTCACTGGGCATGGTGGTGCACGCCTGTAATCCCAGTACTTGGGAGGCTGAGACAGGAGGATCGCAGGTTCAAAGCCAGCCTCAGCAACTTAGTGAGGCCCTCAGCAACTTAGGGAGACCCTATTTCAAAAACAAAAAGTAAGCCAGGCGTGGTGGCACACGCTTGTAATCCCAGTACTTTGGGAGGCGGAGACCGGAGGATCCGGGTTCACGGCCAGCCTCAGCTCTCTCTCTCTATCTCTCTCTC
>PVJS01043591.1:0-17009 GCA_004027185.1 Glis glis | reverse complement strand
AGGAAGGAAGGGAGGGAAGGAGGGAGGGAGGGAGGGAGGGAGGGAGGAAGGAAGGAAGGAAGGAAGGAAGGAAGGAAGGAAGGAAGAAGGGAAGGAAGGAAGGAAGGAAGGGATTTTGAAGAAAGTGCTAGCAGGAAGTTTTTGTTGTGTTTTGTTTTGTTTTGTTTTGTTTTGTTTTGTTTTGTTTTGTTTTGTGGTGCCAGGGATTGAACCCAGGGGAATTCTACCTCTGAGCTACATCCCCAGCCCTATTTTTTATTCTTTATTTTGAAACCGTCTCACGAAGTTGCAGAGGGTCTCACTAAGTAACTGAGGCTGTCCGCAAACCCGGATCCTCCTCCGGTCTTAGCCTCCCAAGTACTGGGATTACAAGCATGCACCACCGCGCCTGGCTCAGCAGGAAGTTTTATTGGCTGCGTTCAATACAACAAAGTCCAGGCAAGGCTGAATCCCCAGAGCCATGGCGTGGCTGTCAGCTTCCCTCTGAGGAAAACCGGCTCATTGTTTATTACTGGTCAACTGCCAAGATCATCCTATACATTAAGATCACTCTCCTGGAATTTAAGACTAATTAAATAAAAACCCATTAGTTTAGACATTGGGAATGCTTGAAACAGAGCAAAGAAACACGGTTAGGAAATCATACGCGCCGTATATACTTGACAAATTTATCCTTTAAGTCTTTGATTTTCACAAAAATCTTGCTAAGTATGTTGCTAATGTTCTAACACATGCCAGTTTTTTAGGTCTTCCGAACTCCTGCAAGCTAGACAATTAAAATATATAGTATATTAAGCCAAGCACTTATAAGAGAGGGAAGGATTAAAACTAACAGAGATTGGGAGGGTGATAGGATGTATGTTATGCAGCATAAAATGATTTTTAAATATTTTAGATTTTAGCAGTGTAGGCATTTCTTGCAGCCTGAAGCCCCACAAAAATAAAATTTATTATTAGGCATAATATTTACCTGAAATATGCTCTCCCTTCTGCCTGTCAATGCTTGCCCATTCTAAAAGAGATAGACACGATTCCTATAGGGATCTGTGTACCTGAGACTTGAAACTGACGGAGAGTTTGAGTTTTGTTTTAATTTTTAAAAAACAAAGCCTTTCTCACCTACCATATCGATCACCATTTCTTGTACAATAGTCCCCCCCTTATCGGGGGGTCACTTTCTGCAGTCAACCGAGATCTTGAAATGGAAAATGGAAAATTTGAGAAATACACAATTCATACATTCTGAGTAACTTTTATTACAGCATATTGTTATAATTGTTCTATTATATTATTAGTGATTGTTGTTAATATCTCCCTGTACCTAAGTTATAAATTAAACTTTAACACAGGTGTTATGGTTGGGATATAAAATGTTCCCTGGAAGAACTCATGTATGGACAAAGCGAAATGTTCAGAGGTGAAATGATTGAATCATGAGGGTTCTAGTCTCATCAGTGGATAAATCCATTGATAGATTAATGGATTCATTGGGTGGTGAGGTAGGTTACCGGGGGTGTGTCCTTGGGGATTATAAATGTCCCTCACCTCTTCCCTTCCCCCCTTTCTGCTTCCTACTGCCATGCCCTGAGCTCCGCAGACATGAACGGACCTAACATGGACTGAAATCTCCAGAACCATGAGCTTCCAAGTAAATCGTCATCCTTTAAGTTGTGATCATCAGGTATTTTGCATCACATCAGTGAGAATGTGGGCTGAAATGATAGGTATGTACACACAGGGAAAAACATAGCACATACAGATATTTTATCCTTTATTTTAAAACAGGGTCTCACTAATTTTGGAAGACTTCACTAAGTAACTGAGGCTGGCTGCAAACCTGTGATCCTCTTGTCTCAGCCTCCCAAATACTGGGATTACTAGAATGTGCCACCAAACCCAGTTAATTTGCCTTTTTCACTCTCTTAATAATGTATTTTGAGCCAGGCGTGGTGGCACACGCTTGTAATCCCAGTACTTGGGAGGCTGAGACAGGAGGATCACAGGTTTGCGGCCAGCCTCAGCTACTTAGTGAGGCCCTCCACAACTTAGATCCTGTTTCAAAATAAAGAATAAAAAATAACACTGGAGGTGTAGGTCGGAGGTAGAATGCCCCTAGGTTCCATCCCTAGTACCACAAAAACAAAAAAAATAGCGTATTTACATGAGCAGAAGTTCTTAACCTTCATGACGTGAAATGTGGTTGCCGCTTTTGTGGGTCGTATTTATGAGCTCATGTAACTTGTATAACACGCCTTTGCCTAAGCCATGATTAAGAAGATAGCCTCTGCTTCCCTCTAGATGACATGATGTTTTGCCCTCTCAATGGTCTCCATGCTTTATCAAATGTACACCAGTCAATAAACACTTCAAACTCACACGTTCTGCCAAGCGTGACGGCACACACCTATAATCCCAGTACTTGGGAGGCTAAGTCAGGAGGAGCACAGGTTTGAGGTCAGTGCAAGGTAACTTTGTGTATGTGTGGTGGAGGGTGCTGGTATTGAACCCAGGGGCATTCTACCTCTGAACTATACTCCAGCCCTTTTTATTTTTTATTTTGATACAGGGTCTCACTAGGTTGCTGAGAGTCTCGCTAAGATGCTGAATTTGTCTGTCCTCGAACCTGTGATCCTCCTGTCTCAGCCTCCCAAGTCCTGGGATTACAGGTGTGCACCACCACGCCTGGCAGTGTGAGGTAACTTAGTGAGACCCTCTTTCAAAATAAAAAAAAGATCAGGCTGGGGATGTAGCTCAGTGGTAAAATATCCCTGGGTTCAATCCCCAATACCACAGGGAGAGAGGGAGGGAGGAACGGAGGGAGGGAGGGAGGGAGGGAGGGAGGGAGGAAAGAAGAGAGGGAGGGAGGGAGGGAGGAGAACTGAATTCACAAGTTCTAAAGCCAGCACAAGACAACACTGCCATTGGACTAGTTTTGTACTATGGACTAGGTGGCAGGCAGATAGATGCACTTAAACTTGCACATGTGGGCTGTGTGACAGGGTATACCTACCTATGTTCAGAAAAAGGCCAGTATAGAGCAACGATCTTTTTTACAGTGACACATTTATTGGAAGTGTTCATTTATTTACCTATGTGTTCATTGGAAGTTATTCCAGGGTTGGGCCAGGTGACTGAGCCAGTAGCCCCAACTGGTTCAATTTAACTGTCACACGCTTGAATGAGCATGATGTTTTTAATAATAATAATATATATTATATATATATATTCCTAATATTATATATCTATTCCTAAAACATTTGTCACAAATACATGGTAAAGATAAAATGGAAGACAAACTCAAATGTACCATTGATGATTCTGGCATGAATACCACTGTACTGATATTGAAATAGTATTAGAAAATTCGGAAGAAATGTGCCACAGTCCTCCACCCTGGGACGCTCACCCAAAGCCCTGTGTGTGTGTGTGTGTGTGTGTGTGTGTGTGTGTGTGTGTGTGTTGGGGGATAGGGGGTTCTGGGGATTGAACACAGGGACATTCTACCTCTGAGCTACACCCCTAGTCCTATTTTATCTTTATTTGGAAACAGGGTCTTGCTAAGTTACCGAAGGTCTCGCTAAGTTGCTGAGGCTAGCCTCAAACCTGTGTTCCTCCTGCCTCAGTCTCCCAAGTACTGGGATTACAGGTGAGCACCTCTAGGTTCAAGTCCAAAGCCCCTTAAACAGCCTGGAAACTCCAGCAACAGGAAGGCAGGTGCAGCCTCCACTCCCACGACCCATGGAAACCATGCCCACCCTCAACTCACAGGAAAATCTGTCCTTCTTCATTGTGATAATCTATAGAAATTTAGAACGTTCTATAAAACATGCAACAGCAATCAATACAGATTTGCAGCTGCACCCTCAACGAAGCTTTAAATATTTATGTCACGGCTACACTTAAGTTACTCACGGAATTATATTGTACGCGATCCTCATGCATTCAACAACACGTTGATTAAATATCCACTACTCTGTTTAGTGTTCTGCGTTAGGAAATTACATTCTTTGAGTCAGCAAACAGGCGGCGGGCACAGCCACCCCAGTGAAGACAGGAGGAGCTGATCCTGCCGTGGCTCAGTCCTGACATACAGGCTAAGGAACACAGAACAGTGGGAGGAAAGAGAACTGAAATCAAGACCCAGACCTGCCCTGCCGTTCATTGTCCACCCCAGTCCAGTGAGGGCTGGTTATATAGTTGTGAGGAAACAGGGATGGGAGAGCTTGAATTACTTGTGTACGATCACGCACATCCCCTTCTCTATGTACAGAGACAGAAGAGGGGATGTAGGATTCGACCCCCCCAAATCTCTCTTGCTCCTAAGTCTTCCCCCTGTGGATCCCATGGTGCCCACAAGCTGGGAGAAGAGAGCGCAGCCGGGGCCACATGGGAGTGCTTGTCCCGTGTCGGGTGGACAAGTCTGAACGTACCTGAGGAGCTTTTCTTCGTTGGCAGGGACCCAGAGATTTCTCACTTGCTGCATCCTGCAGTCGAGGCTGGTGTTTTTGCTGGTAAACACACACAGATGGGCTTCTCAATTCCCTCTTCATTCCTGGAGATATTCTTTAGTGCATTTCTTTGATGGCTGGCGATGCACAAATCGGTTTTAATATCAATAATGTACCGTTTGGAAAATATTCAATTGCGGGGCCCGCCAAAAAAACATCCCTCCATGTCAGGATTTATTGAATCCAATCCTAGGAGGCTGCGGGAGAGCGGAGTTCCTTAAGCAGAAGCGTAAACAGATGGTCTTTGGAAAGTGCTCACGTTCTTAAGCACTGAATTAGTTTTGGACAGAATGGAGTCGCATATGCCAGCGCTTGCTGGCCAGCAGGGTGGTAGCAGGGAGACAGCAAAACTATCGTGACATTCTCCAAACCTTTGGGCTTAATTTGGGCCTCAGTGATCAGATAGCAAAGGTTACAAGTTGCAGGTGCCCCTGGCCAGGCAATTTAGGGAAAGAAGGCATGATTGGCAGACAGTAACGAGATACCCCAAAGGAGCTCAGAGAGGTTCGGAGCATCCGATGCTCAATCCATTCTTCAGGGCCACCTTCCCCAGGGGCCAGCAACCAATGGAGCTATGACTGCCAGCTCTTGACCTCATCCAAAATAGTAACCCCCAAGATAAGCCCAGTGACTGGCACGTCCCAGGCTGGGCGCGGTGGGCTCTTCAAAGCATCTATCGCGGAATGAGCCCTTCCCGTCTGGCTGCCTCCCAAGACTCCTCTCAGGGGACCTGTTCCCTCTGTCTCTGATGATCCACTGAACCTGCCGTCTTGACATGGACACTCTCACCTGACCAATGCGGTGAATCTCCCCTCCCCGTGCCTCTGTATCTGCTACTGCATCTCCCCGCCGCATGTTCCCAATGTCCCCACCTGGGGTGTCTGTGACCTGGCATCATTGCCAGCCCTGGGCTAATGCATCTTCCAAAAAAAAAAAAAAAAAAGAAAGAAAGACTGAAATCCTGGCCGATGGTACAGAGCCTGGCACCTCGGTGCTCAGTGAGGATGTATGTGCTGAGTAATTCAACCCCAGGGTCTCCCTACAGCACGGCTGGCCCCGGCTCCATCCACCTGTCCTTCTAGCCCCCGGAGCCTCAGCATCTCCTCCTCCTTCTCTGGATGCTCCTACCTCCCATTAGGGCTCCCCTACCACCTCCAGACCCTTGGTCACCTCTCTTCTCTGATAGAAGCCGTCATCAGCCCCAAGCTGGGGATCCCCAAATCCATCCCTCTGCTTAAATTTATTTTTTATTGGGATGAAATTCACATAACATAAAAAAGAAAGATTTTAAAGTAAATAATTCAATGACATTTAGCAATTCCCAATTTTGTGCGTCTACCACCTCTGTCAAGTTCCAGAGCAGACTCCACCGCCGAAGGACTCCCTTTGCCAACGAGGCGGTCATTCCCCCTGCCCCTCTCTCCCCTGCCCTGGCAATCATTAATCTCTTTACCAACTCTATGAATTTGCCATTCTGGACATATCATATGAATGGAATAATCTAACACGCAGTCTTGGTGCCTGACTTCTTTTATAAAGCCTAATGTCTTCGAGGTCTGTCCATGTAGAAACATGTCATTCCTTTTAAAGGCTGAATACTATTCCGATGTAGGGATCGATCATGGGTTGCTTACCCACATGTCAGTTGGTGGACAATTGGATTGCTCTCCACCTTTTTCTATAGTGAACAATGCTGCTGTGACCATGAGTGTACAAGTTTTTGTTTAAATACCTCTTTGGAATTCTTTGGGGTATGTATCAAGATGTAGAGTTGCAGTCATATGGAAATTCTATGCTTGGTTTTTTGAGATACCCCTGCATCCCCTTTTGCAATCTCCTTCTCTGATCACCTGGTGTAACCAGGTGTAAGCTTCTGTGACCTGTCCACAGCCACCTCCCACCACCTACCAGGTCTGGAAGTGGCCTTGCTCCCTGCCCAGCCCTGCTCCTGCCCCTGCTGGTGGCCCTCTTTTTCCATGAGCCACCTTAACAGTGGCTTCTTAGCCTACAAGCCTTGGCTGAGCCAAGTCTTCCCCAAACACTACTTGCATGATCGCTGCAGGTTTTTCTTCTACCCCACTCTCCCGATCCTGACCCCCAAGACAATTCAAAGGCTGAGTGTGTCGCATTTGCTCACTCATCTGTTGTGCCCAAAGCTACATAACGCAAAGCTGTACGAAGCAGAGTCCCTGCCCTCAAAAAGGTTGAACACAGAGAGACTAAACACCCCACAAAGCCACAGGTGTCTGCTTAGGTGTGATAAAAACCAGCCTGAGACCTGCAGGGGCTGAGAGGAGCCAGAAAGAGTCAGGAAGGAGCAGCACCCTCGATAAAGGGCAGACTTCATCCAGAGGCAAGAGAGATGGGCCTGGGTGAGCATGGAGAACGGAAGGGACCGCGTGCTCTGAGTGACCATGCATGCTCTCCGTGACGAGGTCCCAAGACTCCGAAGGTGCATGTTGGGCTCAGAAAACAAGGATGCTGGGAATGGAAGAGGAGTGGAGACTTTCCCTGGGGAGCCATGGGGAGCCCGGGAAGGTGTGGAGAGGAAAGATGGCGTTGCCATGGTAATGCCTGGGGAGAGCTGATAGAGAGCAGTGCAGGGCATGAATGTGGACCCAGTCTGATGGGAGAGGGCTCTCACCAGGCCCACAGGGCCCACCGCAGGCTCCTGACCACCTCACTTAGTTGCATGATAAAGGGTGCTGAGGGCTTGTTTTATTTTATGTTATTGTAGTACTAGGGATTGAACCCAGGGGTGCTCGGTACCAGGGATTGAACCCAGTGGCATTCTACCTCTGGGCTACACCCCCAGCTCTATTTTTTATTCTTTATATTTGAAACAGGGTCTCACTAAGTTGCGGAGGGCCTCACTAAGTAGCTAAGGCTGTCCGCGAACCCAGATCCTCCGGTCTCAGCCTCCCAAGTACTGGGATTACAAGCATGCGCCACCACGCTCGGCTAGCCCTTTTTATTTATTATTTTGAGACAGGGTCTTACTAAGTTGCCCAGGCTGGCCTCGAACTTGCAAACCTCCTGTCTCATGCTGAAGGTTTTAGAACCATATGATCCGGCTATACCACTACTGGGTATCATACCTAAGGGATTGAAACTAGAAAACTACAGTAATATATGCATACCCATGTTCATAGCAGCACAATTCACAGTGGCCAAATTATGGAACCAACCTAGATGTCCATCAACAGATGAATGGATTACAAAATTATGGGAAATACACACAATGGAATTCTACTCAGCAATAAAAAAGAACAAAATAACATCATTTACAAGAAAATGGAAGGACCCGGAGAACATTATGTTAAGCAAGATCAGCCAATCACAAAAAGAGAAGGGACATATGTTTTCATTAATATGCGCAACCTAGGGAGTAGTGGGGACACAAAAGGGACTCAGGATGATAGTGGAGAACCCTCAGTGGAGCAAGGGAAGTGGTACAAGGGAAGGGGAAGGGCAAGAAAGAAGTGAATCAGTGGAATTACTATCATAAACAATGTGTACATGTGAGAATATACCAACGTCATTCTCAGTACTCCATATGGGGGAAGGAGGCGGGGGGGGGACACTAAGAGCTATGTGCATGTATGTTAATATCAAATCGATATGCATTGTAATGTGACACTACAATGCACCAATAAAAGCATGTTTAAAAATTTTTTAAATGCCATTTCCACTTAACAGTAAAAAAAAAAAAAAAGTTTAAACTAATACAAGCAGAGTTTAAGACTGAGCCCGGCACTGAGGGGAAGCAGAGTACTTACCATGCTGTCCTCTACATTTCCCTGAGTGCTCCAAGTGCATCACAATAACATTGCTTTGAAGAAACCAGAATAAAACTCCAAGGAGGGGTGGTTAGGTGCATTTGGGACGCACAGGAGGGACCAGAGTTAGGTTATTCACAGCGAGCCTTCTCAGAGCCTCTGGTACACAGATGCATTCTGTGAATTTCCAAAAGATGAAGTCGTGGGCAGAGAGTCTCCCACTGACTTGACCACAGAAACCTTCCCCCAGTCCTAGTGCTGCCTGGGCATGTTTCAACGAGGGTGGATGGGGGAAGAGAATTGTGGTCCCCAGATGAGAACAACGGGGCCTTCTTCCTCTTGCCTTATGGAAATTAGTGGGCAGAGAAAGGTTGCAGATGAGAGCTTGAGGCTTTACACAGAGCCCCCCAATATCTGGGGGACTGAGATTTAAGGCACATTCTTGACCTCAAGGATACTAGAGTCCCCTGGGAGGGGACAGTGTCATTGACAAACATCAAATAGCCAGTGTCTACCAGGATCCAACAATGGCGGTGTCTGACCGAGGAGAATCCTCATTAATTATTTGCCGCCCTCTTCAAAGAAACATATTTTAAATATTTGTTTGACAATTAGAAGGGTAGGTAGAAGAAACTCTTTTTAAATTGTTATTAATAAAAAATAGCATAAATTACAGGTGCACACCTGTAATCCCAGTACTTGGGAGGCTGAGACAGGAGGATCACAGGTTCCAGGCCATCCTCAGCAATTTATCGAGACTCTCAGCAACCTAGTGAGTCCCTGTTTCAAAATAAAAACTAAAAAGGGCTAGGGGTGTATCTTGGAGGTAGAATGCTCCTGGGTTCAAATGGAGGAGGAGGAAGAGGAGGAGGTGGAAGAGGAGGAGGAGGAGGAGAAGGAGGAGGAACCTTTTCTTTATGACTGAAATAAGCTGCAGCAGAAAATCACAGCTTGCTTAGCACTGTCTTTTCTTGGCAAATTTTTTAACCACCCAAACTAGAGGCATCGGTCCCCCTCTGCACTGAGGACAGAGGTGTTCTGTGTGGATTTGGCCACATCATCATTCAAATGCAACTGAAAGCTCTTGTGCAGGTCCTGCTGTCAATGGGACATCTCTTACATTGCTGCAGTGCATATTTTCCTTCTATTTTGTTCTGTCATTTACCAAACCAGGCAAGTATTGTTCGGGGAGTAGAGTTTGGGGACTGTGTAAATGTAAATGAAGAAAGAAATGCCTCGTTCTCAGTAATAGTGATTTGCAATAAACAGAACCATGCCGTGCACTGTTTGGGTTTCAGAATTGTGGTGTCCTGAGATGCCAGGTAGCTGTCACTAAGAGTCTAGGGCTAGAGACTTTGGACCTTGCCTGTGTCTGGGGCAGCCAGACACAGGGTTGACACCAGCAAGGAATTCTCCATCCCGGTGTGTTTCCTAGTTTTGAAATGGAACTAAGTTACATTTATCTGTTAGGGTAACCAGTCATGTATGAAATGTGCCTTAGCTAGCACCTATCTGTGATTGATGCTGATGATGTTTGCAGAAAAGAGAGTCACCCCCTAGGTCTAATCTCTCCTCCTCCACCACAGCCAAGTGCTTAGCTGGATTCCCCATGGCTAAATATAAAGACTACATTTCCCAGACTCCTTTGCAGCTCGCTGAGGCTATTGGATTAAGTTCTAGCCAATGGGATGAGCAGAAGTAAGGTGTGTCCTTAAAGGAAAGGGCGGGGCTCTGCCCTTTATGCCTTTGCCCACTCCAGCTGGCCAGAACAAGGCCATGGTGGTCAGCCATCTTGCACCATGGAGGAACTGTGGATCCATAAGACAGCAGGCGCTTACACCCTGACGACTTCACGGAGCAGAACCACATTCCTGCTCAGACTTTCACATAAGTGAGAAATACATACCTGTCTTGGTTAAGTCACGGAATGTCACCGCTACAGACATATCCTAAGATTGATCCTGTAGAAGCTGCCTGGCTGGTCCCCCCTCATCCAAGCCCAGGAGAAGCATAACAAGGGTGGGGACAGTCCCCGTATGGAAGGCTCTTCAGAGAAGGCGATGCTCCACCTAGGTCTGGGAGGATGTGGAGCTCAGACACACCAAACTAGAGAGAGGAAATATTGGGAGACTCAGAAAAGGAAAATACATTCATCAGGGTTTTTTTTTCAACAGTTCTGTGCACCCTCGAGTCCCAGAGGAGGCGGGAAGAGGTGGCGGAGGGATTCCTGAGAGACAGAAGAAAGCAAGCCTATTCCTGCTAAAAAGGAAGAAAGAAGTAAAAGGAGGGTGTGACAGCAGGAGGCTTTGGCTGCAAGAAACAAAGCCCTAGCACAAACTGGATTAAGCAAAAGGAAATTTTTGGTTCACGGAACAGGAAACTCTCGAGGTGGATTAGACGACAGGGCTGGTTGACCAGGAAGCCCAAGGACGTCACCAGGCTCATGTCTTCCTGTCTCGTGGTCTCTACCATCTTCATCATTAGCTTCAACCTACAACTGCTCACTCCTGGTTTAGGACGGCTGACTGGAACATTCAGAACAACAGTCTTCTTCATTCATATTCAGAGGGACGAAGAAACCCTGGCTATCTTACTTAAGAATGAGGAAGAACTTTTTCAGAAGCTTCCAGAGGAAAACCACAAATTGCACTGGCCAGAATTGGGTTTCCAGTTGTTGGCAAGGAGGACCACTTGCCTTAGCACAGTCTTGCCTAACCTCAATCAAAATCAGTTTCCCGCTGGGTGTGGTGGCGCACGCTTGTAATCCCAGTACTTGGGAGGCTGAGACAGGGGGATCGCAGGTTCGTGGACAGCCTCAGCAACTTAGCAAAGCTCTCAGCTACTTAGTGAGGCCCTCCACAACTTAGTGACACTCTGTTTCAAAATAAAAGAATAAAATAGGGCTGGGGGTGTGGCTCAGAGGTGGAATGCCCCTGGGTTCCATCCCCGGTACCAAAAAAAAAAAAAAATCAGTTTCCCCCACAGCCTTGCTGCTCATGGTGGGAGAGGGGCGTAGTGGGTGAGGGGGAGTCTACCTCATTGTGCCCCAACATTGCCTTAAAGGGTGGGGAATGGGGCCACAATTCTTAAGTTGTTTAAACCAGGTAGCTCTGTTTTTTCAGAAATAAGAGGGAAGCTCTTTGGCCCAGAATCTTACATTTTTACCTAGGTTTTTGCCCTCCCTCTTCCATTTCAGCTGAAAACGTTGGCTCTGGGAGGGAGGGGAGGACTGAGAATCAAATGTTGAACAAGGCAGCCTCTCCCGGGCCCAGGGAGGAGCAAGGCACTTGTCTAGAGGAAATGCTGAAGGTTAAATATAGAAAAAAAACCACACAGAACACAATTATAGTTGTTCATTCTTCTGCTTATAGTGGGGAGCAAAGGTCACATATCAAATCAAATCACACATGAAGTCCAGGAGTCGCCTACCTCCAGTCACCTCAGTCCTTTTGTCAGTGCACAATGGAGCCGTCCCCAGTCTGTGAGGTAGCGGCCAGGACGCCCCACGGTGACAATGGACCCAACAGGTGAGGGTCATACAGCTCTCGGGTTAATTGCCTCATGGAAGCCACTGGCTCTGGGCTCTGCGTCGAGTGACCCCAAAGTCCAGGCATCTGCCACATGAAAGGAAGTTTGGGCTGGTTTGAAGCAGCAAGAACAACGTAAGGAAGGGCACCCCAGATTCCAGTGAGGCACCGTCCTCCATTCTGAGCATCAGGCCTCCCCGCTGCCATGGCCACGGGAAAGTCTGTTTTCTAAAATGATGACGATAAGCCAGGTGTGGTGGCACATGCTTACAATCCCAGTACTTAGGAGGCTGAAACAGGAGGATTACAGGTTCAAAGCCAGCCTCGGCAACTTAGCGAGACGCTCAGCAACCTAGTGAGACCCTGTTTCCAAATAAAATCAGGCTGGGGGTGTAGGTTGGAGGTAGAATGCCTCTGGGTTCAATCCTTAGTACCAATAAAAATAAAAATAAAGTAATGACAATACCTGAGGTGTTTTGGGGGGTTCTAAGTGTCTTCTTGACTTAAATAAATAAAAAGTTGGCACTCAATATCAGTGTCCAACCTTGTGCGTCCTGAATCATACTGAACTATGAAATCCACGCAGCTAGAGCTGCCAATCGGGTCTGCCCTTGGCTGCAGGAGCGACCTTGTCTATGTTCCTATCTCTCCTCCCCTGAGGGGAGTGACCCTGAATTCTTTGTCCTTGTCCCCCACACCTCAAATAGGCTTGGCCCACAGGCTTGGTTTAGCTGGCCGGATCCACATTCAACTCTTCTCCAGGTTAAATATTTCATGCCCAAGACCCTTTATCCAAGTCCTTGTTTTTCATCCCTGCCTTCATATTTATTTATTTTTCTTTAAAAAGTCTCAGCGTTTTCTTCCTGAGCCCTGTGGGCCCTAGCACACCCACCAGGCTGAGTCCCGGCAGGCCCCTGTGTCAGGACCTCTGTGATGCTCCAGCCGGTCAATTTCCCTGCTACAACCACAACCACCTTTCATGGCTCTAACTTTTCCAGGTACTCTTTTTGTTTGCTTATTTGTTTGTTTTTGCTCTACCGGGGATTGAACCCAGGGGCATTCTACCTCCGATCTACACCCCCAACCCTATTTTTTGTTCTTTATTTTGAAACAGGATCTTACTAAGTTGCGGAGGCCTCACTAAGTAGCTGAGGCTGGCCGCGAACCCGGATCCTCCAGTCTCAGCCTCCCAAGTACTGGGATTACAAGCGTGCTCCACCATGCCAGGTACTTTCTCTCTCTCATTCTGATTTGGCTTCCCAGACACCTGCTTCTCAGTGCTCAATGAGCAGCCCTAGCCCCACCGAACTGGCTCCATTAGCTTTTACCTTTCTCTCCAGCCTGCTCTCTCCGGCGAGCTGACCCTAAGGACACCATCTTAAATTCAATTCTGCCTCCCACAGCGGATTCCCAAGAGTGCTGCTGTAGATACATCTCTGTTTAAAACAAACAAACAAACAAAACACAACAAAACAGCCCTTGCAACCCGAGAAAGCATTGCAGAGAAAGAGCTCAGTGTTCCCAGTCAGTAGCAAGGTGAGATACATGTGGATTCGGGATTTCCTGCTTCTCTGCATGACACCTGTCACCTGCCACGTGTCTACCACTCTGGTACACCGTAAACCACACTTCTTTCATTAATGTTAAGTCCATATTTAGCAAACCAAGGCCTTTCTTTACCACGTATCTGCAAAACTAGATGCAAGGGGCAGAGGGATTATTCCAGCTAATTTGATCAGCATGGACACCTACTAAGAGTCACTAAAACTGGAACCAGTTTGCGACACAAATCTAAGAGTCGGGCAGCATGTTATGGGATGGCTACTGAGCTGGTCAAATTTCCTGGAAAATGGCCGAGTGTTGGCTCCTATCTAGACAGCAGCAAGAGCTTTGTGGTTGATCTTGGTTTGGGATAAATGGATGCTGGGTTGATGTAGATGAGATGACGTGAAAGCAATGTTAGAACCCGAAACCCTCCTTATCCACCAAACTCACGCAAGTGGATGCAAAGAGAAGTTCCCACGGACCTCCATCACCCTCCTGGGTGGTGTGCTTGGCTGGTGACCCATCCTGTCCTCCAGCCTGGACCACTCTGAAAAGATTGTTGATTTCAACAGTCCTCGAGAGGCATTGACCCTCTTGCCCAACACAAGAAACTACATTTTGTTTTGGAAAATGCCAAACCTACTTTAAAAAAAATGTGATAAGCGCTAATATACCCTCACCTGTATTCATTATTAATCTTTAGCCAGATATGCCTTCCCCCTCTCTTTCTCTCTCATAATGGATTTTGTTTTGTTTGGCTGAACCAATTGAAAATAAGCTGCAGAATCGTGTCCCATCACCCCTAAGTACTTCAGCATTACTTTTTATAAGAACAAAAGCATTCTCTTCTGTAACCACAGTAAAGTTACTGAATTCAGGAACTTTCACTCTGACGCAATATTACTATCTTAGGGCCCATATGCAAATCCCTGACGGTCCCAACAACGTCCTTTAGAGTGACATTTTTCCAACTCAAGATCCTACCTGCAGGTACATGTCATGTCACTGTCATGGCTCTAGTTTCTGGAGGTTGGGACCAGGTCTTGAAGCCAGCTGCCTTTCCCAACACAGACAGCTTTGAAGACTATGGGCCAAGCTGGACGTGGTGGCACACACCTGTAATCCCAGTACTTGGGAGGCTGAGACAAGAGGATCTCAGGTTCGAGGACAGCCTTGGCAACTTAGCAAGGCTCTCAGCAACTTAGTGAGACCCTGTTTCCAAATAAAAAATGAAATAGGGCTGGGGATGTAGCTTGGAGGTAGGATGCCCCTGGATTTAACCTACAGTATCACAAAAAAAAAAAAGAAGAGTCTAGACTAGTTGTTTTGCAGAATGCTCCTCAGTTGGAACTTACTGGATTAGTCATTAGATTCGGGCCATGCATTTGGGTCAGAACTACAACACAGATGACCCCGGGTCATCAGTACCTATTAGTTCATCCCCCTCTTGGTGACATAAGCTCTAATCACTTAGTTAAGGCTCCATCTGACAAGTATCTACACTGTAAAGGTATTCCAAAGCCAGGCGTGGTGGCACATGCCTGTAATCCCAGTACTTGGGAAGCTAAGATAGAAGGATTCCAGGTTTAAGGACAGTCAGCAACGTAGCAAGACTCTCAGCAACCTAGCAAGACCCTGTTTCAAAACAAAACAAAACAAAAAAGGGCTGGGGGTATCATTTGGAGGTAGTATGCCCCTGGGTTCAATCCCCAGTACCACACACACACACACACACACACACACACACACACACACACAATGGCAATTCAAGAAAAGCTTTTATGATTAACAAATAAGGTGTAGAGAAACACTTTGAGACTTCAGTTCAAAGAACTTCGGTTAAAGCCAGGCATGGTGGTGCACGCTTGTAATCCCAGTACTTGGGAGTCTGAGACGGAGGATCCCAGTTTGCGGCCAGCCTCAGCTACTTAGTGAGGCCCTCCGCAACCTAGCGAGACCCTGTTTCAAAATAAAGAGCAAAAAATCAGGCTGGGGTGTAGCTCAGAGGTAGAATGCCCCTGGGTTCAATCCCAAGTACCAAAAAAAAAAAGAGCTTTGGTTAAAGAGTGGAAGGAATAAACAAAAAGTCAAATGGTCCCGATCTCTGTTGTCCTGAAGTCCAGTCTGGGGGAAGACACAGGTCAACACCTAGGTGCCATGCCGCCTCCTCCCCTCCTTGGTGAAAAGAAGCAGAAAGTGGGCAAGATCAGGAACTTCCCACAACACAAAGCCAAACAAAAGTCATGATACAGCAGGGATCCTGCCAATGGCAGGCACCCAGGGGTCAAATCGACTTCCAAATGCAACGACCAAAAAAGGTGTGAATGTTGTCAGAATCAAAATGGAGACACTTGCATCGAGCTCTAAGGAAAAGGACATCTAGGAATAAATAAAGCCAGGAGGTTCTGAAGGAAGGGATCTACCACATGTGTGCCCAATAACAAGACCTGTCACGAAGGACTCTGCCGGAGCCACAGCCTTGCACAAAGGCCGCCACGACCTCACACAGTATTTCTGCAAGGGCATCTGCCCGTCAACCGCCCGTCCACACTTGGATGGACACCACCCTTGTGATTACTCCTGTATCCAAGGATAATGAATTCAAAATAACTTACGTCATCCTCCTTGTTTTGCCTTTAACAACTTCCCCTTGCCTCGGCCTCCTTGAATACACACGGAGTTGACGATGGCACACGCATTCCTTTTGCAGTGCTACTCCCGAAGAGACACGTTTGTGCTCGGACAATCGCCCTCTGTCATTTAGGCTCTGACAAAGGCTTCCCAGGGACAGAAGGCAAATCACCTTCAATAGAATAAGCAAGCCACAGAGGGAAAGGTACAAGGGAACAATAAACAGATGAAAAGGCTGTCAACCGCGTTGACGGTCAGAGAAATTCACAGCTGAATGATGAGTTTTTATCCATGACAGAGCCAAAAATGTACAATGGTGACATCCAGTGCTGACAAGGGGTGGGTAATTCGGTGGGCATGGGAACTGGTGCCTCTTTGAAAAGGAATTGCGCAGAGCTTCCTGGCTCCCTCCTTACCCCACAAAAGCCCAGGTAGGGGGCCCCGGGTTGTCACTTATTTGCCAAGCCACACCACGGCTTCTGACAGTCCTTCTTTGCTGGAATAGTGGAGACAACCGAGACTGAGGTTGCTGATGGTGGAGGATGTGTCCCTTACCTTGGCTCCTGCCAAGCATGAGGTCTAGTAGGTTGTGGATGTCCAGTTAGTGTTTCAGGAATGAATGAAAAAATGGATGGATGGATGCATGGATACATGGATGCATGGATGGATGGATGGATGGACAGATGGACGGATGGACGGATGGACGGATGGATGGATGGATGGATGGATAGTGGGTGGGTACATGGGTGGTAGTAGATGTATGGATAGGTAGGTGAATGGCTTAATGAATAGACAAGTGTTTGGGTGGGTGGATTGATGGGTGGATAGATGGGTGGGTAATTAGGTAGATGGATGGGTGGATGGGTAGATAGATGGATGGCTGAATGTACCAATGATGAATGGGTACATAGGTGTGTGGATGGATGAGTAGATGGGTAGATAAGTGGATAAAAGGGTGGATGGAGGGCCAGGCGTGGTGGCGCACGCTTGTAATCCCAGTACTTTGGGAGGCGGAGACC
>PVJS01043590.1:0-17010 GCA_004027185.1 Glis glis | reverse complement strand
ATTCTCCACACTGATCTCCACAGTGGTTGAACTAGTTTGCAATCCCACCAACAGTGTAGAAGAGTCCCAATTTCCCCACATCCTCGCCAACATTTGTTGTTGTTAGACTTCTTAATGCTTGCCATTCTAATTGGGGTCAGATGAAATCTTAGAGTAGTTTTGATTTGCATCTCCCTGATTGCTAATGATATTGAACATTGATTTTTTTTATTCATTATTTAGTAGATAGAGGTCTCACATTTCATTTAGAAACAGAGAGAGGGATTGAAGGAGATAAGCTGGTATTAGAGAGAGAAACAGATTAGAAGGCAAGATATGATCACTGTGCTGTTATCACCTTTGCTTCAGTGATAATCCCTGGAAGAACTGGATTCAAAAGAGAGGTGGTACTCAGTCAGCTTCAAGGACCACGTTGGCTGAGCACATGCGCTCTGCCTGAGAACTGCATAGAGACTCTGCCTCTCATGTCATCCCCAAATCGACAAAACGTTATTCTTTTTTTAAATACTTTTGTTGGAGCATTGTAATTATACGTCATAGTGAGGTTCAAAGTGATATAAACATACATGCACACAGCACTCGCTGTTTCCTTCCAGATCCCATCCGTCTTCCCCTGCCCTTCCCCGTACATATTTGTGAGATTGGTAGTGATGCCTTCGTGCATGGACATAGCATTATTTGAACGGATAAACACTTATTCAATCTTCCCACATTTCAGACCTCATACTCAGTGCTGGGAACAAAGAGATAAGGAAAGCATAAGTAGGCTGGACCTTCAGGAAGGAGTACTGTAGGTTAAGAGCTCAGGGTCTGAGGCCAAACTACTGGATTTACAACATGGCGTGGCTGCTCACTGGCTGACAGGTCTTGGACAAGTTACTAAACCACTCTGTACCTCAGTGTCCTCATCTGTAAGACAGAATCATGAATGTACTTATTACAAATAAGTAATAATTTATGGGGACTAATTTGTATTAGTACATAAAAGTAACTTAGAATAAAATGCCAGCAACATATAAACAACATATAAAAATATCCTTAGCTACCCGTGAGCTAGTAGGGAAGATGGATATGTTACCTCAAAACTTTCCTGTGAGGCAGTCGAAGTTACATACCTGAAGTGTAGAGGGACACGTCATGAATGGTAATTTAAACGTGAATCTGAGGTTAGCAGTGATGGTTGTGGATCACATGAATATGCTGTAAACTAGATCTTAATAGATTTAATTTCCAGAAGCTTTCGAGTCACACATGCTGTGGTTCTGGAGGGACTGAGCCTGTACACACGGACAGGCTCTGGGGAGAGAGGAGAAGATGGAGAGGAGAGAGGGAGGAGAAAGGGGAAGGTGGCCTATCACTCCTGGTTCCAGACCCATTTAGGAGGAGGCACAGGTAGTGTCCCTTCCATTATATGTGCCGCAAGCAGTAGAGATGTGGTATTGGGTAAGCCTCTTGGTAAGCACTTCTTTCACTTTCTTTATCAATAAATATCAACCGTTTCTGAAAGCCTAAAACAGAGGAGGGGAAGAATTATCATTAATAATTTCTTTTCAGTGAACCCCAATGTGTGCCAGCACGTGTAGCAACCTACACTGGAACAAGGACTATGTGGTAGAATCAGCTTGGATCTCCACACTGCCATGGCAGCTCGTCGCCCTGGCTGGCAGACTACCACAAAGGATGAGCCATGTACACAGCAAACAGTACTGTCACCCGATCATGAAAATGGTCCTGTTGTTTATGAGTTAATCTGAACTGCTCACAACTGAAAATGCTGTGAGTCCTCTGAGTCTAGTTTTTCTTTCTCATCCCTTCACTTCTTTTCAAGACAGCCAGCTTTCCAATGAAATTCACATCCTAGATAAGACCCTGGCTGCACGGGTAAGATAGCAGACATCAAGGCTCACGGACGATGTAAGTTATGACCAAATCAAAACCACTGTTCTGTGTCCTGTCCAACAGAGATATGACATTTATATTAATATTTACCTAAGTTTCTCAATTAGTGATTGATGCACTAAAACTCATCTTCATAGCGAGGTGATGTAATTTTCCTCTTTGCATGACATTTGCATTGTAAATCTTTTGGAGGGCAGGAATGACACATTCTCACCATGTAATAATACCTCAAAGCAGGACTATAGTGAGAGGAAGATTTTTTTCTTTAATAGAATCTGAGAAATAGTGCATTTCATATAAATTTTCAAACAGATTGGGTAGGAGCCTGCCTAGTTACTGTGGGATGTGATGAACTATGGGAAGGGATTTAAGTCCTTTCAAATTCCCAAAGTTCCTTATGTCAAGGTGTGGCTATAATGTGGTAAATAGAGTAATAAATGCTTTGCAAGTAATGAGATGTGCTTTCCCTATGAAGCCTCATGATATTCTCAGCCTCACTATGAAAATGAATTTCATTACTCTTTCCATTTAATGGCAATTTTAACACTCAAAGGTTTTCATTTTGGCCATTTCACTGTCATTTTTAAACCACTTTTAATGGGACAGAATTCTAAGCAGAGAGTAACTATTTGGGAAAAATTTCCTCAAATTTCTTTAACAAGCCATGGACATAGTTTTACTTAACTCTGAAAAAACTGTCTTTTTTCTATTTGCCTTAATTAAATTTTCTTTTAATTAGAGTCTTAAAAATAACATTTACACTGCCGGGCTTGCAAACATTCTCTAGATTTTCTTGGTAACATTTACACATATTACTTTGCTGTTTGTGCAGCCACAGAAGTGCCTTTTCCTCTGAGCTTTCTCCCCACTTTAGTTTTAGCCAAAAATAAAGTGCTAATCCTACAGTCTGGGCAGACATCTTGCCTGCTCCTAAAACCCTCAACTACCAGCCAGTTTTATCAGAGCGCCTTAAAAAGCCCTCTACAGAGTGAGGAATAGATTGCAAAAAAATCTAGGAATATCAAATCTCTGTCCCTCTCCTTGTTAGGAAGCATTTGTCCTCTGGGCACATGAGGAAGGACCTTTTCTTGGCTCTCCATCAGCATCGTGGCACATTCTGCCTTCATCTTGGTGAACATCTGTCTGCTACTACCTGGAAGTAATATTTCTTAAAAGAGCCTCAATGTGTGCACTTCCAGGTAACTGTAGCTGCTCCAATCCCACCCTGCCTAGAGTCAACAGCACCCTCCCTGCACCGCCCTCCATGTCTCCCAGTGAAGCATGTCTTTGTGGGGTTTCAAATTTAAAGGAGAATTTCCACATGGTTGAAAGTGAAGCTTAAGCCTCATGAAGATGGCCCAAGACCACCCAAATGACCACACACAGAGTCTGTTTATTTTAGAGCTTACTACGGCATGTAGGCAGCTGCCACCACTTGCATTTCACAAAAAATGGAAAGGCAGGCAGGGGAGCTGGGAAAGCTTTAGAGTGGTAACAAGCAGCAGGGGGGCGGGCAGGGATGATGCTCCAGGTAGGCTCTGATTGAAGTTTATTGGCATTTGAAGCTGGAGGCCGCTAACTGGAAGCAGGGTGTCTCTTGTGCTTGGCTGGGGAACATACTTGACTCGCTCTGTTTGGTATTGAGGTGGTACAGAAGGATGGATGTGGAAGAAATAAACTAGTTACTGACCAAGTCCTGACCATTCTGGACCAACTACAAGAGACTGGGCTTCTCCCGCATATCAGACTGACCACCATCTCTCTGGCATTCATCTCTCAGTCTATGTAAAGGAAAGATTGGCATGTCAGTAAAGTGTAGAGCTGTGCTGTGCAGTATAGAAACCACTAGACGTTATGCAGCTATTGAGCATTTGAAATGTAACTAATCTTAATGGAGATGTGCTATGAGCATATAATATGCACTGAATTTCAAAACCTTCACATAAAAATGGAAAAAGAGGTTACTAATAGTGTTTTAAATATTGAGTACATGTTAAAATGGATACAACTTGGGATATATTAGATTAAATAAAATAAATTATTTAAATTAATTTCACCTCTTTCTTTTTACTTTTTTTAAATGTGGCCAGGAGAAAATTTAAAGTTTCATGTGTGGGTCTCATTTGTGGCTTGCATCGTACACCTATCAGGCAGTACTGGAATGGAGGATTGACATATTGAAGTCTCAGGAGGTGAGGGTGGTGTTTTTCCTGGGAAATCCTGTACACATTCTTCAGTGCATAAACATTTGTCTTAATCAGGGCAGGAAAGCTTGTAGTGAGAAGTTACTTTACAGGACTCAGGAGCTGAGGAGAAAATACTTGCTTGCTCTAAATATTGCTGTTTCAATATGTCATTGGAATCCAGGAAGTTTGGTGCACACCTGTAATCCCAGTGCTTCGGAGGCCAAGACAAGAGAATCACAGGTTTAAGACTAGCACCTCGTAACAGTGAGACCCTGTTTCAAAATGAAAAATAAAAAGGGTTGGGGTGTTTCAAAATGACAAAAGGGCTGAGTAGAATTCCCCTGTATTCAATCACCAGTACTCCAAAATAAGTAAATAAATATGTCACTGAAATTTTTGAATCAACATATCTTGGCACAACAGAGATGTACTTTGGTGTAGGAAATCCTTTTAATGTACTTTTTGATTATATTAATGATCAAATAGTAGAAGAGAGGAATAGAATGGAGAAATCACTTAACCAGTATCAAAAATGAAAAGGGTTGCCTTTCTGGATTGTTGAGGCATTAGGTTATTAAGATTTTCCTCAGCCGGGGGTGTGGGGCAGGGTTGGCACATGCCTGTAATCCCAGTGCTTGGAAGCTGAGACAGGAGGATCACAGGTTCGAGGCCAGCCTCAGCAATTTAGTGAGACCCTCAGCAACCTAGTGAGACTGTGTTTCAAAACAGAAATTTAAAAAAGGGGCTGAGAGTATAGCTTGGAGGTAGAATGCCTCTGGGTTCAATAACCAGTATTATGAAAGAAAAAAAAAGATTTTCCTCTTGTCTAAAGAAAAAGCTAGGGGCCATACACAGGAAGAAGAGGCTGAGAATCAGGAAGGAGAGCCTTGAGTAGGATGACTTATGCTCTAAAGAGGAGGGTGACAGCAAGCAGCCACAGGGAGTTGAGGAGGTGGCGTCTATAACCAATGTTGAGTTCATGTCCCTTTCTGCTTTCTAACTTCTTTTTATATTCTCAAATCTGAAGCAAAGTCAAGCATTGGGATTAGGACTGGCACTTCCTTGGGAAACAAAAGGAAAAATTGCACCCACGTTTTATGGAGCTGTAGCTTGTCATCGAATCCTCCACTTTCACCCAGCTCCTTTAAAATAAGCTTTAAAAAGAAGGCACCCACTTTTAATACAGTTAAACTACCTACTGTTGTCTCCCGTAAGTCTTTTTCTATTGGCTCAAGAATGCAAAACTGTAGCAAGTATCCAAGGGTTCCTATTGTGGAAAGGATAGCCGTAGATTAAAAATAGCACAGTAGTTTATCTTAGGCTGCTAGGGTATTGGTTTACTTTCCTCACTGAAACAGGCTTTAATTACAGAGCAAAGAATAAACTGGATTTGATTGCTCCTTGGAAAGACTGACATTTCGGTCTCTCCCACATAAATGCTTATTGATGTTGATGTAAGAAGAAGAGAAGAGTCAGAATACAAAGGAGCTTTGTGGTGCCAGCAATCCGGGAAGCATCCTTTGTCTTCCCAATTTAACGTCGTTGATATGGAATTCAACATGAGATTTAAAAAAATATTTTTTTCAAACACAACAATGTCATTTTCACAATCTGTTTTTTTGTGGCTGTACTTTAGAAAACATTCACAGTAAGACAATTGCTGTTTTTGAGATGCGGGAGGAAAAGGAAAACAAAGTCAGTCAACGAAATGGACGGCACCCTAAATTCATACTTAGGATATTATTTACAATAATTGTAGCTGCATTGTCTACACATGTTGAAAGATAGATTATGATTTAAATTCAGAAGGGAAAGAAAAGCCCTCATTCAAAATAATTGGTGGCACATAAAAGCCTTTATGAATGTTGTTTGAGATGAATTAAAATGCACATGAGGTGGTATATATTAGAGAGAGAGAGAGACAGTATTCAGAGCTGAGTATTCAGGGCTAAGATGTCAGGGATTCTTTTCCTATCCCAGAGAGAAGCGTCATAACATTCCTTAGAGACATATCCTTTGCAAGAAGGTAAACATCAGTTATTAGCTAGATAAAGAGCATAGACTAGGGGATGACATGTACACAGAAGGAAAGACATCTGAAAACAGTTCTTAAGTGCAGAGGTAAAGGGATCATGTTAGGGACAACCAATGAGAGGGGCAGTCCAAACAGAGATTTATGTGGGGAAAAGAACCTGGCCAGGAATATTCTCAGATTTTGACTTCAAACACCAGCCCCTCCGCTTATTGACTCCAGGTCTTCCTTTCTGGTATTGTCTCAGCAATTCCCAACACGATAGAGTGGTGAGGAGAGAATGAAAATCTCTCAATTCTAGTGAATACAAAAAGCATGAGTTTTTTTAAACAATATTTTCCAAAACGAGAGAAAAGTGAAATCAAATATGACATTTAAGAAAATAAAAAGGTAATGTAAAAAAATCACTAAAGTCCGTACAATTTCTCAGCATTCCCCAAGAGAGTGTGATGTGGGTAGGAAGATAGGAGGACTCCATAACAAGAATTCACTCCCAGTCAACTTACACTGGTTCTTGGCACCCACAGATCCTTACCGTTCTCAAGTGTGCAGAAGGAGTGCTTTAAATAACTCGTGGAAATGGCAAAGCAGAATTGCAGATTTCAAAACATTTCAGTGTGAAGCAACCCAAAGGAGCAGCATAAAAATCATCATTCTCTAGCAGAATCTCCCCCGCCCTCACCTTGGTCTGTGGCAGGATGCTAGAATACAACACAAAGCGAGGAACATAGGTACTCCTACCACATCAATAATGACTTCCTCTTTGAACCGTGGTCTTAAGTAAAATTATCCCTCATAGACTGTTAAAACAAAATTCTGAAGATAAAATCATTTTATAAATAATAGGACAATAATGATGTTACGAGATGTTCAATGACAAAGCTCATTTCAAAGACAAATTCCTATAGGAAATTTAGTAGTGCTAGAATTAAGACCAACTAGTTTTCAGTTTATGAAACTGTAATTTTTATTATTATTATTATTTTTTGTGGTACCGGGGATTGAACCCAGGGGGTGTTTTACCTCCAAGCTACACCCCCGGCCCTATATTTTATACTTTATTTTGAATCCGGGTCTCACGAAGTTGTGGAGGGCCTCACTAAGTAGCTGAAGCTGGCCACAAACCCAGATCCTCCGGTCTACACCTCCCAAGTACTGGGATTACAAGCATGTGCCACCACGCCCGGCCCGAAACTGTAGTTTTTGAGCATGAGTTATATTTATTTAATAGTATCCTAACAAAATAAAACAAAAATATTTTAGATGAGTTCACTGCTTTAGTGTAAATTGATAAAATGCTGTAATTAAGAGTAATGGAGATTAAGCTGGACATGGTAGCTGATGCCTATAATCCCAGTACTTGGAAAGCTGAGACAGGAGGATTGCAGGTTCGAGGCCAGCCTCAGCAATTTAACAAGACCCTCAGCAATTTAGAGAGACTCTCTTTCAAAATAAAATGGGGTTTTGGGTGTAGCTCAGAAATAGAATGCCCCTGGGTTCAATCCCCAGTACAAAACAAAACTAAGAGTAATACAAATTACACAACTTTCCTTGGTCAACTGGCCTCAGAATGTGCAACTCCCAGTTTCTGCCTGTTGTAACCACAGAACTGGATGGATCAACTTGATCCTATGCCAGAAAGAAAGAACTACTTTTCTAGGAGGTTAACTTGAATTCTGAATTCTTGAAAGAGTACCATGGGTCTGAATCCACAGATGCTGTGGTACCATTATGATTACTCAACTCCCTAGGTTACAATGGCCCACATCCTGCCACTGGCGTTTTAACTTGTGCACCAACTGTTTTATTTGTCATATTGCCACCTGTGTACTCAGACCAAAACAGAGGGGATGGCTAGAAGCCATCATATTGATATCTGAGGTTACAAAAGTCATGAAATCCCAATGGGCTGCTAGTTGAAAAGGTTCCTATCACTGAATTCATCCTAAGATCATAGCTACCTCCTCATTAAAAGAGTAAAGATAACTTAAAATAGCATCCTCCTACAATAGACTTGCTTATTCTGCCAGTTACTACCTTAGGTCACAGAAATATGGTCTTTAAAAAACTGTAAACAGCATTAACCACCAGAGAAGACACATTTACTGTAATCTATTGACCCTTGTATAATTTAAGCCCATGACCTAACACATACATTATAGATTCTTAGATGAGATACCATATCAGGGCAAATAATTTCTCTCCTATTCAGTATTATAGATTTATATGATCATTTATTATGACATGTGTTAGATATATACAGGGTTATCAAATTCAGATGACCTTATTTGGCTTTATATAATGTTCAGGAGGAGTTCTCTTAGATCTTGAATCTTGGGTATGAGGCTTTGGAACGTATGGGTCTCTAATAAGAGAAAGAATCTTGGAATCTGATTACAACATGAAAACATTTATGGCTTCTTATGTGACACTAACCAGTGAAGTCAACTCAGTTGCAACCCATAGAATAGGAATAAGTTAAATAATCAAAATTAATTCTCTATGTTATCTTAAGTGTCTATACCAAAAGCTAACAACAGAATTTTTCCTTGGTGACACTAAATGGTTTAACTGCTTCCTGTTGAAATCCTCCCCCCTTCAAAAAGTAGAAAGGTCTTTCTTAAAGTGGTGATTATATAATAGAAGTCATTTATCATTTTTGGTGGTCTTTCCCTCCATGGACCTCAACTTCCATATCTATAAAGCAAAGGAATCTAGGCATGGTGGTGCACACTTGTAATCCCAGTACTTGGGAGGTGGAGACAGGAGGATTGCAGGTTCGCGGCCAGCCTCAGCTACTTAGTGAGGCCCTCTGCAACTTAGTGAGACCCTGTTTCAAAATAAAGAATTAAAAAATAGGACCAGGGGTATAGCTTGGAGGTAGAATGCCCCTGGGTTCAATCCCCAGTACCGTAAAAAAATAAAAAATAAAAATAAAAAGCAAAGGAAATAGTCCTGTTGCGCTCTGCATTTCCTTCTAGCACCAACTGTCCTTGATTCCAAAACATTCCCAATTGCCAGCACAATATCATCTTCCAAAGAGAATTATCTTAAGTGTAGTTAAGATTTTAAAATAATACTCATGTGTCATCTCCTTTGGACTTGACCATTGTCTCCAACAGTATACACATGACATTCTCTTTGTGTATCATAGGACACTACTGGTTGCTACTTTCCATGACAGAAAGTGGAATCTTTCAAGGATATCTTTGAAAAAGAGCATCTATCCTTGGTCAGTAGAATGTACCTTGGTATAGATGCTTACTCTCTGTCAGAAATTTATCTTTTGGTGAGGTTCAGAGTCTAGGATCTGGTTCTTCATTCATATGCTAAACCAAAAGATGCTCTTGATTCAGTTGCACTTAATATCCAGAATTAAAATTCAGATTACTCTGCATTTGGAATATTTATCAATATATTAACTGCATATGAAATCATGCCAAAAATGTGCAAAGATTTCTTAAAAGCCCAATTTCTATTTCATTGTATGAATTTCCCTTTTTGTTGAAATTCTATGGTGCTTCTAAATTACCTCTACCTCCTTTAGTACAGTTAGCACGTGCTCATGGAAACAGAAAGTATGATAACCTCATTCTTCTCCTACAGAACTAATAGTAGAGCCAAAATGGAGTCTGTTAAGGGTTGAGTGGCAAAGTGATTGAGATTACTAGTTTGTGTTTGTTATAACAAAACAAGTCTAGTCTAGCCCTATGAATGGCTCAATGGCTAGAAAATAATAGCTAAATTTCTGGGAGTTGGAAGCAGGATTTCATTTGCAAAGTCTATAATAGAAAAGGAAATAAATAGAGTTTTAAATTACATTTTTAAAGACCATTTCTGCCCATTTCTATAACTCCATATACTACAAACTTAAACCAGTGAGGACTGAGATCTCCACCTTAATCAAGTCCTAGTATTGGCAAAACTCTTCTTGGAATCACAGTGAGTCTTTTGGCCTCTTTCAAAAAAAAAAAAAGAGGAAAAAATAGCAGCCTATTAATTGTGCTGTAGAAGAATAAATCAGGATCTGATTACATACTTTAGTTGTCAAATTAATTTGTGAATTTTCCAACATTTTTAAAAGCACACATGTTGAAGTGTTGAGCTCCTGCCCCTGGTGAAACGTTAAGGGTCCTTTAGAGACACACAGATGTAGAGAGAAAATATGTAAAATAATGAGAAACATTTTCATGATATTTAGTGATATTTGCTCCTTGTAATTCTATTAATTTAGAAGAATGACTTGCAACAGTTACCACATTAAGAAATTTGGCAAACACCAAAGTATAATTATTTCTGCCTAAGCACTGACACACAACAAAGAAAAGGAGCCATTCATGAAATGTGTATATGTATTTATGGCTATTCTTATTTATGTTATTGTGATTCACAGTTCCCAGGCACTTACCTTCTTTCTTCCTTCATGCTCAAGAAGAAAGTATGTGCAAATGTCATTGCTTTTCCTTCAGTTGGTACTCCTTTGAAAAGCTGGCCATATACAGAAGATGTTGGTTCCTAGCAAAGCTGTTATTCTTAGCATCTGCCTTATGGCTATCCCAAAGATGTAGCTTTTGTTGTTTTTGTTGGTAATGGGGATTGAACCCAGAGTCTCATACATGCTAGGCAAGCACTCTACTACTGAGCTATATTCCTAGTTCTTTCAACAATTTCATTTTGAACTCATTTATCTCTGAGTTGCCCAGGCTGGCCTCAAACTTGTGATCCTTCTGCTTCAGACTCCACAGTAGTTGGGATTACAGGCATGTGCCACTGCACCTGGCTAAAGATGCTGTTTCTTGGCAATATTCTTCCATGTTTGCTTGATAGCTAGACAAGACAGTTCTTCATTGTGTGAAATTGTTCTGAGGGGTGAGGAGCATAGGACAAGAATTCCATGTGCTAAATAAATAACCTTTCTGTAGATCTAAAAGTGTTCCCAAATTAAGAAAAATTATTTGATGGTGCTTCCCATCCCTCACTCTTCCTTTGACCTAGTAAATGACAAGTCTTTGTGACTACTCAACAGACCCCATTTCCAAACTCTTCCTATAGACCTCCACTTAAGGATGGCTGCAAATAAATCAAACTTTAAGAATGAGAGCAATGAAGGGGGTTTAGGGGAGGGTGTGGAGAGTGAGGGAGAATTAATGAAGGAAACACTTCCAATGACATTATGTACCTATGTGAAATTATCAATGCCAACCACAATATCATATATGGGGGAGGGTAGAGTGTGGGGAGGGAGCCGGGGGAAGCTCATCAAGTGCTGTGTGCATGTATGTCCCAGTCACTCTGAACAATATTATGATGTGAGACTACAATGCACCAATAAACGTATATTTAAAAATGATATTCAGATTATCATGTAGGGAAGGCAGAACTGCACTTGTCATTTTTTATTTACCCTTTACAAATAATTTTACATAATTTTAGGGTATAGAGTGACAGAAAATACATGCATACAGCTCTCGGTGCCTTTCCCACTGGGTCTCTCCTCCCTCCTCACCCTCCCCATGCATGTCTTTGAGATTGGAATTGGTAATTTTTGGGGGGGGCAATATGATGTATACTGGCAATTGGGAATGTCTTGGAATCAGAATCTCAGTGCTAGAAAGAAACACAGAGAACAATGGGACCATTTCTTTGGCATTATGGTTATGGAAGCTGAGATCCAGTGAGGCAAAGTGTCTTTCTTGATCAGGACCATCCTAAGTGATGAAGGCCCCCATCACACATAGAGCCGCTACACTAAGCTTTCTTTTATGATACCTCTACTAATTATGTAGATCATGGAAAATCGAAATGCATCCTCTTCCTAGGGCCTTCTATTTTTAAAGGTAATTGCTCTTTTCCTGTGGTTTGTGACTAAGTTAAAGAAAAATAAAACAATAGCATGTCTGTCCTGAGCCAGGTAGTTGAATACTTCACCCTGCCACTTCAGGAGGGCTTCCTAGAAATAGGAAGATTAAAGAGTTACTTGCAGAGCATTAGTTCATCAGGATACAGGCATGTGTTATCTTGAGGACCAGGAAAGGTTTCTATGATGACACTGCTTCACAACATACTTTGGGAAACTTAGTCCAGGGAGCCTAAAATTAACCAAACAAGTAGGGACACATGGACAAGAGTTTATATTTCTTTTTATCTGCCTAGAGCAATTGACAGCCATTAAGAGGTTAGGATTTCCAGTGATGTCTGGAGTTGAGTTACTAACAGTCAACTAAACGACAGACAATATGCATAGACAAATGTACCCTGTTCTGTCCATGTTATCGGTGGGGGAAACTGGATGAGGGGTATAACACATTCTATGTGCTATCTTTCTGTAGATCTAAAATTGTTTCAAAAGAAAAAAAGATCATTGTGTTTTTAAAAAGTTGTTTTCTGAATTACTTATTTATTTATTTATTGTACTGGGAATTTAATGTAGGGGCATTCTACCTCTGAGTTATACCCCCAATCATTTATTAATTTTTTATTTTAAAACAGTCTCACTAAGTTGCTGAGACTGGCCTTGAACCTCCAATCCTCCTTCTCAGCCTCCCAAGAACTGGGATTACAGTCATGTGCCACCATGCCCAGCCTTAAACATTTCTTTTTTATCCACAATGCCCCATTCCCTCTTATTCTCATTCTTCTGTCTCCCCAGGATACTTTGCTCCCAATTGTTTTCCATTTCCCTCTCTAGGGTTCCAATTCTACCTACTTCTCATATGGGTTTGCTGCAAATGTCTCACATCCCAAATCTGATTTCCCTGTGAATTGTGAATTCCTCATGATTTTCACATGGATTCCATGGTTTTATCCCTCTGCTCTCTCTTGCTTTCTTACGTTCTTATACTTATTCTCTCCTTATTTATTTTTTGAACCTCCTAAGTCTTAATCATTTACAAAGCATCTTCACATGTACTCTGACATTTGATCTCCACCATCTCCCAGTGAGTCAATCATAATTATCATTCCTGCTTAATAAGTGAAAAGTGGAAGTGTGGAGAGGATAAATGATATGAGTGATTTACTTACTGCCATTTATCATTAATAACAGTTGAAATTTAAATTCAGAAATCTTGACTCTCTCAATTATATCATATTGCCTAGAAGCTAAAAAAAATGTATTTCTTTCTGCTTTGAAATTTTCCCACTATTTTCTGAAATTTGGAAAGAAATTTTGAGAGAAAAAAATGTGACTCAGTCCCTTAATATGACACATGTGACAACTAGAAGAAAAACATAACATGACTTAACTAAAGTTAAAAAAAAACAAAACTTCAATCTTCCTGAATGCCAAAGTGAAGCCATCTTCTCTCCCTGAACCCAGGACTCATAACAGAGCAGCACTGAGAAGGCTGTATTCACTGTACAATTTCTGTACGCCTCACAGACGAGGAAACTTGTGACAGAGACACACTGGGAAGTCACTAACCTTACTTCTACCTGTGTTGGGAACACAAGGAGCCTGGTTTGTCAGCCCCCTTGAATGTTCTTTCCAGTGAAATAGGCAGAAATGAAGTATGTAATGTCCAACCCTGACCTTAAGAGGTCTTGCATAAGCTGGGCATGGTGGCACACACCTGTAATCCCAGTATGTGGAAGGCTGAGACTAAAGTATCCTGGGTTTGATTTCAGCCTCATCAGTTGAGTAAGACCCTCAGCAATCTAACCAGACCCTGTTTAAAAATAAAAAATAAAAAGGGATGGGGGTATAGCCTAGAGACAGAATGCCCCTGGGTTCAATCCCTAGTACCTCCAAAAAATGCCTTGCATAAGCCACCCCCTCTCCCTAGTCTGTGCCTCAGAGGGGAGGAAATCTTCTGCTAGAGAAAGCTGATTACAGAGGACTGGATTTCATGTGAATGAGAATCCAGTTCTTGCTGTATTAAGCCTTTGGAATTGTGGGGGATTATTTGTTACACAGCAGAGCCTAACCTATCTTGACTGTAAATAAACTGTAGTCCAGAGCTACTTAGTGGATTACTTCAGATTACTCAGGTAATAAACTATTTGTTGTTGCTGGTGATATCAACCAGGTACCCCCAGTCAAGTTATTGATCCTTATAAACATTCATCTGTGTCAAAAGACAACCAGATCTAAAAATACTCCTTTTTTATTGACCTAACTGGAAGTGAATTTGCTCCATTCTAAATTTTCAGAATCCCACTGCTACATATACATGCATATCACTGTATGGGAAAAGGTCTAGAAATAGTTGTAGGAAAAGCAACAGGGTGGGGCTAAGGCAGAAAGGTGAGGAGGGAAAGGAACTCATGAAACTTTAAGATTGTCAACTTCACAATTTATTTTTGCAATGAAAATGTATTCATGTACTACTTTAAGATTTAACAACAGAAAGAGAAAAGAAAAAAAAATCCATAGTACCATAACTACTCCCACGATGCTGCATTTGGTTTCTCAATATCTACTGAAATACTCTCTACCCTTCAATGCTCACCAAAATGTTATCTTCTTCCTTGATGCTTTTCCTCATCCTTTCCAGAAATTATGATCCTTTCTTCCTCCACACACCTGTGGAACTCAGTGGTATATGTATGTTCAGTTTCATTGTCTTTGTTTTGTATTTTAGTTAGAAACACACATTCTATTTCCCTTACTAGATGGAACTGATCTGAAAAAGAAAGGACTATTTTTCTCTAAATAAATTTGTGAGAAAAATCACAGTAAAATAAAAATCAAGGTATTTCCAGAATGGTAATGTAGTTAGTAAATCCTTTCCCCAAGAAGCAGTGATAGAACTGAAAAGGATTGTTAAAAACAACCAGTCCAGGCACACAGCAAACTGAAATGCATTTATTCAGAGAAAGTTACTGGACTATAGATAAGAATAGTGGGAGTCTGCAATATTAAAATCCTGGCTGTTCTCATTCATGAGCCACCAACCACCTCCAGCACCAGAGCCATGACAGTTCCACCAAGACTGGGAAATCTGTAATAGCCAGCAATGACTCTGTGAGAGGAGGCTGACATCACTCACAGCTAAGTGTGAGGAAACTCCAAGGCCTAGAAACAACCCAAAGGCCTATGATAGATGAATAGATAAACATATGGTGGTATATCCATATAATAGAATACTGCTTGGCAATAAAAAAGAATGACCTGTTGATACTTGAGGCAGCATGGATGGGCCTTGAAATAATTTCTCCATGTAAAATAAACTTAAAAAAGCATACATGCTGTGTGATTCCATTCACAAAAAATTCTAGAAAATGCAATCTACAGTGATAGAAATAAGTTCAGTGGGGATGGGAGTGGTAAAGGATGAAGAAGGGAATACAAGTGGCATGAGAAAATTTGTGTGTAATGGACATCTTGTGAACATATTCATTATGTTCACAGGTGATGATGGTTTCACAGACGTATACATTTGTCAAAACTTAAATTGGGTACCTGGAACATCTGCAGTTTATTGTATGTCATTGTACCTTAATAAGGTTTTTTAAAAGTCCTTAATCGCCGGGCGTGGTGGCGCACGCTTGTAATCCCAGTACTTTGGAAGGCGGAGACCGGAGGATCTGGGTTCGTGGCTAACCTCAGCGCGCATGCGCGTGTGCGATCGATCGATCAATCTCTCTCTCTCTCTCTCCCTGTTTCTCTCTCTCTCTCTCTCTCTCTCTCTCTCTACCTAGTGAGGCCCTCCGCAACTTCGTGAGACCCGGTTTCAAAAATAAAGCATTAAAAAATAGGGCCGGGGGTGTAGCGCGGAGGTAGAACGCCCCTGCGTTTCATCCCCGGTACTGAAAAAAAAAATAAAAAAAAAAGAGAGAAAAAAAAATAAAAGTCCTTAATCCTTAAAATTGTTGGGTTAAATTGATATTCCTCAAAGTGTTTGTCATCTATAGGCTGCAGCTCCATTTACTCATCAGTACCTAGCTTTAAGCCCTAAGAGAAACATAAAAGTTAAACAAAGGATTGATTTAGAGGAAACAGAATCACTCTACTTAAGAAGTAGTGGTTCCATGATTTATAAACATAAAAAGGGAGTGTTATAAAAGAACTCAGTCATCTAATCTAGCCTTTTTATACTATACGAGGAAGCTTAGGGAGAGGAAGAGGACAATTGGTCAAGGACTCCACTAAGGATTTTGAAGGCTTGCCTCTTTGTTGTAAGACACTGAAAACCAGGAAGTCAATGTTCACTGATTTTATCATTCACTTGGGACATTTTTACTTGAAATAACTGCATAAAAATCACACTGAGAGAGAATCTTAAAGGCAAAGAGAGTAAAAAACCAAATAACATTCAGAGGCAAGCCAATAAGAATCACTCCCAACTTTTCAAACCAAGTCATGAAAGCCAGGAAGGCCTGGAGTGACATATTCCAAACTCTGAAAGAAAACAACTTCCAGCCAAGATTAATCTACCCAGCAAAGATATCTATCAAATTTGATGGGGAAATAAAAACCTTCCACATCAAACAGAAGCTGAAACACTTCATGTCTTCCAAACCAGCACTAGAGAAAACATTCAAAGAGATTAATTACAAAGGAGAAATAATAAAGAAATGCCAGAACCAGAGAAAAAATGATTTCCATCAAACGAACAACTAGGCAAAGAAGAACAAACACTACCTCAAACAGAAATTAAATCTCAAAATGTTAGGAATTAAAAATCATCTCTCAGTAATCACACCAAATATAAATGGCCTCAACTCTCCAATCAAAAGACATAAGGGAGGCCAGGCGTGGTGGCGCACGCTTGTAATCCCAGTACTTTGGGAGACAGAGACTGGAGGATCCGGGTTTGCGGCCAGCCTCAGCTCTCTCACTCTCTCTCTCCCTGTCTCTCTCTCTCTCTCTCTCTCTCTCTCTCTCTCTCTGTCTCTCTCTCTCTCTCTCTCTCTCCCTCCTTAGTGAGGCCCTCCACAACTTTGTGAGAC
>PVJS01043589.1:0-17009 GCA_004027185.1 Glis glis | reverse complement strand
GAGAGAGAGAGAGAGAGAGAGAGAGAGCGCGCGCTGAGGCTGGCCGCGAACCCGGATCCTCTGGTCTCCGCCTCCCAAAGTACTGGGATTACAAGCGTGCACCACCACGCCCGGCCTAGGCTTGCTGGTTTCTTTTAATTTTGTCTGTTAATAAGTTTGCTTAATAAAATATTTCACATATAAAATTATATTAATTTTTGTTTTAAAATTTTCAACAAAATTCAATCTGGCTTCACTGCCTCAATACAGAATGAGATCACACACACACACACACACACACACACACACACACACACACACAAAATAAAAAAAATAAAACCACACTTTATGTACCAATAATTTTTTGGTTCCTTCCTGCCATTGTGCTATCCGGAGGAGAAGGTTAGTAAGAAGGCTTTTGAAGGTAACTTTGCTAAAGTCAACAAATGATGGATAAACAAGATAGCTGTTTAGCATTAATTTCTATTTCCAATGGGTCATAAGGTGAGAAGAAAATAGAGTTTTATTGTGGTCAGTTGATAACACTGGAAAATTAGCTATTTGATGCAGTAAAATATTTATGAGAGCAAAAGATAAGCATTTTTAGCACATGAAATATTTCAGTATTTCAGAAAATTATAGAGAATATTACATAAAATATTTTTACAAGTAAAAAATTCAAAAGTATAAGATGGTAGCTGATTTTCATTTTAATTTTCATTTCCCTTTTCAATAATGAGGTTGAGCATTTTTTCAAATATTTATTGGCCATTTGAATTACTCATCCTTTGCATGAATGCCTATTAATCCTTTGCCCATTTAGGGTTGATTATTTTTCCTTATTAATTTGTGATCCCTACATACCAGTCCTTTCTGGATTCTAAATCTTGCAAAACATCTTTTCCTATTTTGTGGATTATAACTTATGGTGTCTTTTTATCATATATCCAGATTTTACTTTTATGTATAAGATGAAGGAAGAAATGTTTATTGATAACCATTTGTTAACAAGTACATCCATTTCCACACTATTTAAAATGCTCCTTCTACCATATACCAAGTTCCCACAAGTATGTGGATCTGCTTCTGGGCTCTGTAGTTTTATCCTAATAGTCTATTTGTCTTTCCTTGTGCTAGAACAATACAGTCATAATGAATATAGCTTTACAAAGGATCTTGGTATCTGATTGAGGAAAGACACCCTCCTCAATCTTCTTCAAAATTCCCTTGGCTATTTTTGGAGCTTTATACATCCATGCTAATTTTGAGATCGGTTTATCAAACTCACTATAGCCTTGTGGGGTTTTGACTAAATTATATTTATACATCAATTTGGGAGGAAGTTTTATAATAATGGATCTTTTCCTTCGTGGAGGTATAGCTTCCCTTTTAAGTCTTTTTTATAACTTTCAATAAAGATTTCTATTTTTTCTCCAGAGCATTACATGTCGCTTGTTAGGTTTATTCACAGGTGCTAGAATACAGGAATATAATTTATTTGCATCCATAAGTAGCTTTACTAAACTTGATTTGTTCTAATAATTTAGATATAATGGATTTTTAATGAAGGCAATGATATAATCCTGGGCGAATGCACTGGCTGAAAGTACAGTACGATCATATTCTTGTTCTGTTTCTAATTCTAAAGGAAATATGCCAAGTGCTTTGCCTTTAGAATCTTTGCTATAAATTTCTGGTGGATATGCTTTATCAGATTAAAGAATTTCCCTCCTACTCATTGATTACTAAGAATATTTCTGGTTTACTAAGAGTTTTGCTTGTTTGTGCTCTATTTTGTTTTTAGATTTGGCTGTTGGGTTTTATAAAATCTTTTTCTTCCTTTACTAAAATAATATTTTTCTTACTAATATAATTGATTAAAAATAGAATATTGTATTTTCTCCACATTCTTGAGATAATTCCAAATTGTTCACGACTTTAAAAAGTATAACACATATTTGAGTAAATAAAAAATAAATTTTAATAAAAGTTAAATGAAAAGAGAAAACCTCAGAAATAACAGTATCCTTTTGCTAGAGTTGGATATTTGTGTTGCCCCCCTAAAATTCACATGTTGAAATCCTAACCCAACGGTGAAACTGTGCTAACTTCTACCTGGGCACAGTGGCACACGCCTATAATCCCAGCTACTTGGGAGGCTGAGACAGGAGGACTGCAAGTTTGAGGCTAGCCTGGGCAACAAAGTGAGACCCTGTCTCAAAATAAAAAAAAACAAAAAGGGCTAGGAATATAGCTCAGTGGTAGAGCACCCCTGGATTCAATCTCCAGTACTACACCCAAAAAAAAAAATTAGACATCTATTAGAATTTGGATTTTCTCATTCTATACTACATGTCTATGAACACCCTTCCATGTTTTTCATCTTTTACTCTGCTGTTCTGCACTCCACTTTATTGTCTCTCTCTCTTTCTTAATGTGCTTTTATTGGTGCACTATAGTCTCACATCAGAACGTAAATCATGTTGACAGTGACATACATGCACACAGCACTTGGTTGCCCCTCCCCTTTACTATCTCTTCACCTACACTCTACTGCTATTTGTTTACTGGGTTTGTTTGTTTTATTTCAATGATTTTATTCTCCATTTCAGAAGTTTTGTTTGTTTAGTTTTTCTTTCAAATCCACCATCTCCTTTTTTCCTCTATCCTATACTTTCAGTTTTTAATTTCTCCTAATTTTTAAATCATTTTAAGCATACTTGACACTATCAAATTGTTCTATTCTTATAAGTTCTTGGAGTGCTAGTTCTTCTGAATGTCATATCTGCCAAATCTGTCTCATTTGTTGTTGTTTTTTCCAAGGGTGGTTTATCATTTTTTATCATGACCTCATATTCAGATGGAATATTTAGTGTTGTGAATTGTAAAAGTGTTGTTACATACTGGTTTTCAAGGTTGGTTTTCTACTAAGGCCTCCAAGGAATTCAATGGTTTTGGATACATTTTTCATCATTAACTTTGCACTTTGTGGTCACTGCCCTCATAGATAGATAGTATCAGCATGGATCCACACACCCACAAAGGCAGGGCACTGGACTTCTCCCAGGGGATTGTTTTTTTTTCCCACTCCAAGTTCCAGAGAGATGGTAAACGTTCCCATCATTTCTCTTGGACAGTGGCAAAAACATTTAGTCTGTAAGGACAGAGAGCACTTCACTACTCCATTCTTTATGCAGGGATCTCAGCTATAGCCTCTCTTCCTTGCCATTTAGAATTTCTAAGTTGGCAGGGAAGACAGGGGAGGATATTTATCTCAGTATATCTTATTCATATTTTCACTGGCTTCCTACAGACTTTAGTTATACACATTTAAAAAATATTTGTTGTAGCCGGGCACAGTGGTGCAGGCCTGTAATCCCAGTATTTGGGAGGCTGAGACAGGAGGATCACAGATTCGCAGCCAGCCTCAGCAATTTAGTAAGGCCCTCCGCAACCTAGTGAGACCTTGTTTCAAAATAAAAAATAAAATAGGACTGGGGGTATAGCTCATAGGTAGAATGTCCCTGGGTTCCATCCCCAATACCACAAATAAAAAAACAAACTAATTAATTTGTGTTGTAAAAGAGATCCATTAAGTTTTCCACTCCAAAGAGAAGGAAAAATATGGCATCACTTGAAATTACTATTTTTCAATATTGTCTTGAATATCTAGCCAAAGGAAATAAAACATCTGATAAGAATTCATTCCTCAATTCTTTGTGACCTTTATTAAAAATGCTCTCACATTTTCTATGTAGGCTGTATGACTGTTAGTAATAAATTGAATTTTGCCAGATTGCAACATTCTCAGATGCTTTATTTTATTTATTTGTTTTTGGCGGTACTGGAGACTAAATCCAGGGCTTTGTACATACTAGGCAAGCACTTGACCACTGAGCTACATCCCCAACCCTTTCAGATGCTTTAGGATTCTTTATATCTGTTCTCCAAATTTTGTTCACTCTTGTTTATTTCTTAAATCAACTATCATTACTTGACTTATTCTTACTCCTTTTTTAAATACAGAAAGCTGAAAGTTGATTCAACTGCCAGCACATAGGTCACAGGTTATAGAATTATTTGGGTGTGGTTATTTCATTCTAATATATCCAAAGTATTTATTTTCTCTTGAGCTCCAAAACTATTCACATTGTTTAGTACTGGTTTTACTTCTATGATCTCATATTTATGACCAAGTCCCAAGATAAAATATTGTGTAGGTAACAAACTACCTCTCTGTTTATATTTTCGTTAGTTCATAACTGTGAAAAATGAGCAAAGCTTTTTTTCTCAAATTTTCAGTTGGAAGTCTAAAGTCTTCAACTTGAGAGAATCAATTTTGTTCTTTTTTATAACTATAAGTTATTCAAAGAACTACTCTAAGGACACTGGGGAGGAGTCTCAGTTCAGCTGGATACACCACAGGAAGAACAAATTCAAGTTGCAAAACAAGGAGCTTAATTTAACTACAAGAAAAATTGCCTACTACACTGAAGAATTACAAAGGGCAATTACTGATTCTTCTAAACCAAAAATAGATACTCTTTTAATTTCTCTTATCAAGGGATGAGTGGACAATAAGTATAACCACCATTAAAATAATCATATGATAAGAATCAAAATACGAAAATATTATGTCATATGAAAAGAGTCTTAAGAGACTCTGGATATATTGGAGATTGTTCTTAATCTTTTCTTGTTATTTTTTAAAAACAGTTTCATGCAAATGTGGTTCTGTAAGAAAATTCTTCAAGTCAATATTTTAAAATAACTTCTCCACTGGTGAAAACTATTAGTGCAGAATGAAAAGATCTTAGTTTTGCTAAAATTAAACCAGAGGGCGGTACTATAAAGCATGGAAAGTTCCAATGCAAATTTGGGAGGTGTTAAGTCTAATGCTTTAGTCCTAGCTCTGCAGACACATGAATCAGCATATGAATCCCAAACCCACTACTTACTACTCTGTGACTTGAGCAAGTGACTCAAATAGTTTTCTCACCTATAAAAAAAACTTAAGATTGTTTTTAAAATTTTAATTATTATTAATATTTTATTTTTTGGTGTTATGGATTGAACCCAGGGCCTCTCTAAGTATAAGGGAAGGATTTCCCTATACTTATGCTGGGGAAGTATAGGGTAAGCATGCACTCTACTACTGAGCTACACCTCCAGCCTTAAAATTGTTTTTAATGACTAAATAACATAATATATTGTACTAAATACGTTCTAATAACTGAGGGCAAGGCTTAAATAGCTATATATTTAGACTGATAGTTTTTGCAGAACTGTGAATGTAGACTATCAATTAAACTTATGTTATTGTTTTAGTAAAGATCCAGAGACTTGAACTCAGTGAGAAAGGAGAGTACAGTTACCTGGAAAGACAAGCTTTAGTAACAGCACTGTGAAGGTTTTCATTAGGATACTGTGACAGCCGACGAGAAATCCGTAATAGTTGTCGAGTAGAAAGTGATGCCGCTAAGGACTGTGCCTATCAAAAGGCAAAGACAGCTTGTTAAGAGGCTTGCTTCGACATGTCAAGTTTCCTTTAAATGAGCATAACAAAATTCATTACTCCAGAAGTACAAGGCAAAACTTAAACTAAATGTGTGCTGTTAATGAATTATAAATAAAAATAAACAAACCAATTTACACTTAATATATCCCTGAAGATAGTTTTTTTTTAATCTACACAAAGTATCTGTAATTAAATTCATTTAAAGTACTTTAATTGAACTAAGTGCTGTATTCACATGTTGGGGTGGAAGAGGTTGGATAGGGGAAGGATGTTATATGATACAGGTTGCACCTGTCTTACAAATAACCCTTATGTACAATTATTTGTGAGATTTCTTTTATGACTTGTTAAAATATTCTGAAAATTCTTAAAGCTTTAAGCAAATCTGTGATTTCTGAAATAGAGAAAAGGATTTGTGGACAATCTAAGCTGCTGACCACAGAGAGTTTGTTACTTGTGTGGCACCTTTGGAAGGGCACATCAGGCCAGGGTAAAATGTCCCAGAGAATGACCAGGGCAGTCAAATGGCTCTGAGCACCGGGGGGTGGGGGGGGTTGTCAAAGGAAACTATGAAAGTAACAAAAGGTTCAAAATGGATGAGGGGTGACAGCCTGTTACAGCCTGGAATGTCCCCCAAATCCTCACAATGCAGCAATGTTCAGAGGTGAAATAACTGAATTAATAATTTGAATGGATTGACTAGGTGGTAACTGTAGGCAGGTAGGGTGTGGCTGGAGGAAGTAGGTCACTGGGGGCGTGGCCCTGGACTGTATCTATCCCTGGTCCCTTCCTCTCTCTTGCTCTGCTTCCTGGCTGCCATGAACTGAGCAACTTTTCTTGGCCATTGCTGCCACAATGTTTCTGCCTTGGAGCTGGTGGATCATGGACTAAACCTCTGACACCATGAGACAGATAGATTTTTCCTTCTCTAAGTTGTTCTTGTCAGGTGTTTTGGATATGCTGATGAAACACTGACTAATACAGTGTCAAAGACTCACTGTACATTTATTTACTTGTTTAAAAGTTTCATCTAGCGCCGGGCGTGGTGGCGCACGCTTGTAATCCCAGTACTTGGGAGGCGGAGACTGGGGGATCTGGGTTAGCGGCCAGCCTCAGCTACTTAGTGAGGCCCTCTGCAACTTCGTGAGACCCGGTTTCAAAATAAGTATAAAAAATAGGGCTGGGGGTGTAGCTCAGAGGTAAAATGCCCCTGGGTTCAATCCCCGGTACCACAAAAAAAAAAAAAAGTTTCATCTAAGGTCATCTCTGTACGTCCCAAAGAAGAAAAGTGAATTGATTTCTCATTCCTCGTGAATTTCCCAAATCCATGACATGTTGATCTGCTGTTATTAGTATTATATTTCAGGTACAACATAGGTTAAACAGTTCTTTGGGGACTGGGTTGGGAACATGACCACCATGTATAGCATATCCTCTTTTTCTGTTAAAAAACACATTATAAGTTTCAAAGAATTCAATCACAAGAAAACATTTGGTCCATCCTTGTTTTCAATAAATTTGCATTCTAGACATAAAGACAATATTTAAATATAAGAAACCATAAATTGTAATTCAAAATAGCATATAATTTCATGCTAAAATAAGTGGGACAGTTAACAACAGTACAGTGGCTTAAAATATTCAAGTGGGCAGGAGAAACACTATGAACAAAAGCACGACAGCGAAAGGAATATAGATACATGTAGGATGTGGGAACATTAGCCCAGCTCTACCAGACAGTCCTGCTGGAAGGCTTGCTCTCAAATAACCAAGACCTGAGAAAGACACTCTGAGAAGTTTGACCTTATTCCTAAAGACAACAGAATTTTGTTATGTGCAAAGCAGCAACATGATTTTAGAATCAGATTATTTCTAGACTAATTCCTAACTCAAATCAGTACCAGTATATAAAGTAGCTAAAGAACAGAGTGAACTGAGACTGGGAACAGAAGGCTACCTCATTAATCTGCCTATGAAAAGATAGAGTCCTCCAGTAAGATGGCCACAAGAATAGGAAAAAAGGATATAGTCAATGTTTCAAAGGATATGCCATCTCACTGTATCTGAGAAAGAAGGAAGAGTTGAGGATAAGATTTAGCCAGCATGGCTGAAAGTATCTAAGGTTAGAGGTGACTCAGAAATTCCTGTCCTTAATATCTAGGACCATGAAAATTTCCTATGTTAATCATGACAAATCTTTGACAAATCTTTTGACTCTAATAGAGGTTTCTCGAGACAAGAATATTATCAAACCCTAAGGTAACTTTCTAGGGTTCAACATTCTAATTTCATTCTAAGTATAACACTAAATCCAGGCTTCACATTTCATTCCAGTGATCAGTGAGAATTTCTCATAAATTTGAAGAACAGCAGCTCTTTCAGTAGGTAGCACCAAAATGCTTTACAATAATAATCCAGTGGCAAAAAAAAATCAGAACTAAGCTTTATATTGAGCCATTCACGTGTTGTATAAAGGGTTTCATAATTTCAGCTCTCATACTATCAATTAAAAATTGAGAGAGTATGCTGGGCGTGGTGGCACACGCTTGTAATCCCAGTACTTTGGGAGGCGGAGACTGGAGGATCCGGGTTCGCGGCCAGCCTCAGCTCTCTCTCTCTCTCTCTCTCTCTCTCTCTCTCTCTACTTAGTGAGGCCATCCGCAACTTCGTGAGACCCAGTTTCAAAATAAAGTATAAAAAAAAAAATAGGGCCGGGGGTGTAGTGCGGAGGTAGAATGCCCCTGGGTTCAATCCCCGGTACCGCAAAAAAAAAAAAAAAAAAATTGAGAGAGTACTTTAAAAATTCCTAATGTATTAAACATTTGTAATATTAAATTTCTACAGTTTTATCTGTAGAAAAGAGGGTGAGAATGTGAAGCACATTCCCTTAGTTACCATGGCTATGCAATTTTTAAAAACCACCTCAAAGGGTTTTTCATATTAGCAATGATTATTAGTACCATGCTGAAAAATATAAAAGATCTCATCAGAAAGTATTAATAATTTTTCTTTTCTTCCTCCTAAAGAATTATTTCTTTTATAAAAATGTAACATTCTCAGGAAAAAAGTCTAGGGATGGTCTGTTAATAAGTTAATAATTATTTAACCAATTTATTTATTAAGTCATTCATTCATCAAAGATTTTAAGTTTCTACTATGTGCCAGGTACCAGGCTAGGAAATAGGAATAAAAGAATGAACAAGACCCACACTTAAGGAGTTCAAATACTAACTGGGGAGATAAAAATTAAACTGTAACACAACTACAATAGGTCAATAACAGAATCATGTACCTGAAAGCAGATTAGAGATAGACTTCTGCTTAAGGGGCTGAGAGAGACCTGACAGAATAGGGAACCTGAGGGACAAGTGGATGAGAGAAAGCACCTTATGGGCATTGTCTGAATCAGAGACCTTTAAGTAGTGCTGGAGTTAAAAACCACAAGAAGTCACGTGTGGGTAGAGCTGAGGGTGCCTCAAGAAAGGCTGTAGGAAACGAGACTGGAAAAGCAGCTTCGATTCAGCTGGAACTCAGCAGGCATGCTTAGCAGGTTGTCTTTCATCTATGGGCAAATAAAATTAATCCCTTCACAGTTTTAAAGATGGGGAGAAATTCAGGAAATGGATTGAGAAAGGTCTTTCCAAGGACAATATGGAAGACTCATTTGTTCATTTATTTAACAGGTATTTGTTGAATACCTACCATGTTAACAGCAAAGTTCCAGACTGTGGGGATACCAAAGGGAATAAAAGAAGCAAAAGCCTCTGCTACTATGCATCTAAAACCCAAGCGAGGGCAAATAGAAAACAAACAAACAAAAAAAGTGAGTAAAACATGTCTTTTACGTCCAAAGGTCAGAAGCCCTATAAAATAGAATGCCTCAGGAAATCCATGCTGAAAAGGTGGCATCTGAGCAAATCTGAAGGGGGTGAGGGTAACATGCAGCCATCTGGGGAAGAACCATTTGACAGAGGAAGCACCATGTGGCAAAGGCTCTGAGGCAGGCACTAGTGTTCAAGGAACAGCAAAGAAAACAGTACAGTTGAAAAAAACAAGTAAAGGGAAAGAAGTTGGAGATGAGGTCCCAGAGGTAATTGATGACCTTTGACAGCTGAAAAACGGTCCTGTCCTCCCCTACATACCAAGGAAGACATGCACATCATACATAATCTCTGGAACCTGCAAGTGTTACTTTCTATGACAAAGTTGTCTTTGCAAATAAGATTAAGGTAAGGATTTTGAAATAGGAGATTATCCTGGATTATTTGGGTGAACCCTCAATGCAATCCTGTGTATCATTGTTAAGAGGGAGATCTGACACAGATGCACAGAGGAGATGATGGGGAAGATGGAGGCAGGATTGACATGAGGAGTCACAAGTCAAGGAATGCTGGCAACCACCACCAAAAACTGGAGGAGCCACAGAGCAGATTCTCCCCCAGAGCCTTCCAGGGCTCCGTGGACACTTGGATTCTAGCTCAGTGACACAGACTGCAAGCTTTTGCTGTACACACAGAAGCATTTCATTTTTCTTAAGCCACCAATTTATGGTAATTTGTTACAACAGCCACAGGAAAAAAATAGAAGACCATGTGATGAATGAATTATTGGTAAAGAGGGCAGTGAAAAGGAAATAACAATATCCCAGGAGAAGATTATGAAACCTGATACTAGGACAATTATCAACAATAGAAAAGAGTAGAGATGTGACATCAAGATGCTAAATTGGTGAGCTTTGCTTCCAGATTAAACGAAGACATCAGGAAAACAAGGAATCAATAATGACATCAAGGTTTCTAATTTAGGTAATTTGGTAGATAGATTATTAACAAAGTCCAGAAATTAAATCGGGAACATGAATAATTTAAAGGGAGAAAGAGTTAAGTTATGTAAGATAATTTATAGTGATCTTAAGCATCTGATTGAAAAGTGAAAGAAACTGACATTTATTAAGCAGTTACTAAGGGGGAAATTCTTTATATGCATTTTTATGTTTAATCATCACAACCTTTTTATGAGGTAGATGGCAGTGTTCCCATTTTACATGAGAACAGAGACTCACAGAGTTAGAGAAAGACAGCCTTTTATCTTTCCAACATGCCATCCTGGGATAGAAATACAAAGAATCAATCAGAAAAGAATAGTTAGAAATAGAAGATAAATACAGATGAATGGATTACAAAATTATGGGATATATACACAATGGAATTCTACTCAGCCATAAAGAAGAACAAAACTATGTCATTTGCAGGGAAATGGATGGAACTGGAGAATATTATGCTAAGTCATATTAGTTAGTCACAAAAAGTGAAAGGTTGAATGTTCTCCCTCATACATGGAAGCTAGGGAGAAACTGGGACACAGGAGGGACTCCAGACAAAGGAGGAGAAACCTTAATGGAGTGAAGAAGGGGACCTAAATGAGAGAGATGGGAGGGAAGAGAAAGACTTGAAAAGGTAAACACTTCAATGGACATGATGTATAAACACAAACTTATCAAAGCCAATCACTGTGCTGAGCACAGGAAGGTGGGGAGGGAGAGAGAGTGGGGTGGGAACTGGGGGAGGGTTCAACAAGTGATGTGTGCATGTATGCCTCTATCACCCTGAACTTCATCACGATGTATGACTACAATGCACCAATTAAAAAAAAAACACACCCATAAACTTGCATGTGTATCTTGCACCAAAAAAAGAAAGAAAAGAAAAGAGGAAATGAAAGATAAAGACACAGGCATTAACTCAGAGACAGGACTTGAAGAATAGATGACATCATTCAGTGAAGGAGATGAGGGGAAGAGAATCCCAAGTATTCCTCTAAAGCTAAATGTTGTTTTCTCTGACATGAGCCATAAAGAGCTGGAAGAAATATTAAAATCACTGAAAGCAGAGTTAAGAATATGCACAGGACAAACATAGGATAAGGGATAAAAATATCATCTTAAAATAATTTCAAAACAACAGCATGTCAACAATAGAAAAATCCTGTAGCAAAGCCCAGACTTACGGTTGGATCCTGGGTCTCCCTGAGTTTGTGTGTAAATGATAACAATTTGTCCAAAGCTGCCTGAGGTATATTGGGGACCTATTTTATGGGAAAATTGAGGAAAAACAGAAAGAATAAATTCAGATATCTGATCAATCAATCAGTCAGAAATTATAACTACTTAGTAAATAATATTAGAATTACATTTTCAGAAAGTCTCTGATTATTGGTTACATGTTTTACTTATGAATAAGGTGCTCATTCAACTTCTCAGGAAACACATAAGCCCCTGCTTTTTCTTGAAAAACCAGGCAAATAAAAATCAAGCTACTCTTCCATATACAATTTAGTTACCAGCATAAAACTGAATGGAGAGTCTAATGCAATTAAAAACTGGTGTATAGTGTACTCATGGAAATCTTTTCATTTCCTGTTTTGTTAGCTTCAGTGTGATTTTTTAAAGCTATGATTTAGACATTTTCTTACTAAAACCAAATTCTTTTATTTAGTAGAAAACTTTCATATACAGAATATATAAATATACAACATATATATAAACTTTCATATGAGTTTTATATGTGTGTGTGTGTGTATGTATGTATGTATGACTATATGCCTAATAAGTGATATAAGGAGCTCTTGTATAAAGAATGGATGTTCAAGGTGTCAATTTTTCTCTAGGACTTTTAAAATACATACTTGAGGGTCATGACCAACATATCAATAAACTCTGGAAAATAGTTGCCAAATAACACACAGTGATTGCTTTTAACTATAGTAAACTTTTTTCTGATTTTTTAATACTTTTATTGTACATTGTAATTATGCATCATAGAGAGGTTCAAAGTGATACAAACATATATGCACACAGCACTTGCTGTGTTTCCCTCAGGATCCCACCCCCCTCCCTCTCCATACATGTTAGTGAGATCGGTAGTGATACTGTCATATATGGACATAGCATTATTTGAACTGTTCCTTTCATCAATTTACCTTTTTCCCCTCTCCACCTCCCTTCCCCAATTTTCTTCCACTACGCTTACTGGTCTCCTTCCTCATTTATCTGAAATCCTTTTCTTTTCTTTTCTTTTTTTTTTTTTTTGCGGTACCAGGGATTGAACCCAGGGGCGTTCTACCTCCACGCTACGCCCCTGGCCCTATTTTTTATACTTTATTTTGAAACCAGGTCTCATGAAGTTGCGGAGGGCCTCACTAAGTAGAGAGAGAGAGAGGGAGAGAGAGAGAGAGAGAGAGACAAGGGAGAGAGAGAGCTGAGGCTGGCCGCGAACCTGGATCCTCCGGTCTCCGCCTCCCAAAGTACTGGGATTACAAGCGTGCGCCACCACGCCTGGCTATTCTGAAATCCTTTTCTATCTGATTTTTCTCTCTAGCTTCCACATATGAGAGAAAACATAATAAACTAATACAACTAAATATTTAATTCAATTAAATTATAGGAAATTTTATTTAAGCAATAACAATTTCAAATTTTTAATTTAAAAGGATCAGAAAGAGATGTTAAAACGAAGACTGGCATAATGTGACCATTTTGAAAGTACACCCCTCAGGGTTTCTTGGTCACTTAAGTAACTGGAATTTTTAAAAATTCTAATTCTATTTCATACATACTTTACCTCATTTATTCTTCAAATCAATCCTGTGATGTAAGAAGTAGCATGTCCCCATGTTCAGATGAAGAAACTATGTCTGATAATCTACCCAAGATCAGAAGCTAATGTGTAGTAGATTTGACAGTTAGACTTCATTTGTTGAACCCTTATCTACAACCTTGCTCACAACAGGACCTAAAATTAATCAGTTCATTCTGATATTTCAAGGTGGATGAATGAATTTATGTAAAAAGATAATGTTTAGGGATCTAGAACAACACTGTCCAATAGAACTTTCTGTGATGATGGAAATTTTCTTTATCTGTGCTAATACAGTAGCCAACAAGCCCTATGTGGCTACTGAACATTTGAAATGTGACTGAGAAACTGAGTTTTTAAAATTTTTTATTTAATGCAGCTAGTGCTATCACATTGAATAGAACAGTCCTAGAACTCCAGAAGAGCTAAATACAATGTTTGGTTGAGGGAGACACTGAAATAAAGGTTCACGCACACACTAGAAGCCACCCAATACCTAATCAGATGAGTATAAGATTTATCACAGTCCTGAGGGTGCTTGGACTACTTAGTATCTTCTACAAAATCTAAGGAACCAAAATACATCTGACCTCTCTTTACAGTATGAACTTAAAATAGCCACCTTCGGCTGAATATAAAAGGGATTGCAAAACTGCTGCTACGTGAGGGTAGAGGAAAAGTGGCCTCCATCTGTGGTTCTCAGAGTGTGGTCCTCAGACCTACAGCACCAGCAGCACCTGAGAACCTGTCAGAAGTGCAGACTGTCATGTACCACCTCAAACCTACCGACTCAAAAACTATGGAGCTGGAGCTCAGAAAACCGTCTTACCAAGCCCCCAAATGATTCTGAAATATGTTAAAGTATGAGAACCACTGATATACACTACTATATGAAGAAATTTGGGAATAAATGGGGAGGAGAAACCAAAATGTCAAACTCTGCTCCAGCGTGTATTCTGGTGCTTTAAAAACAGGACAGCTAGAGATGCTGAGCTGCAGCTGACCTCACTCTTACCATTTCCTTAATTACTTGGATTTCTTCACTTTTGGCCAGTGGTTTCATGTGATGGAAAAAGAACATGGTTAAGAATTCTGGTCCCAGCCACTGCTGTGTTGTGCTTCCAATAACAGGGGGCTCTGCCAAGGCGATGATTCTGAAGGAAGGGTGGATAGGAAAAATGGATCTAAAAGAGGGGGAAAAAAGAAAACATAACCTTTTGCATTAGAAATTAGGTCATGGTAAATGAAGCCTAGGCAATGATAAACCTATTGTTCTATTAATGTCAAAATTGTTATGCAAAGAATGAGCTTTGAAAAAATGTCAGGACATCCCAAGATCCTATGATTAATAAAAATGAAATAATCAGCTACTGCTAATCAATGCTGTATAATATCCATTTATAGAACAGAACTCCAGCCCTCACACAATACTGCTTGTGATGTTATTATACATGCAATAATTTTTCCCATAGTCTCTTGAAATAAAATTCTATCCAGTTTATATTTATTACCTAGATCCTCTTTATTTATTTAAAATCTCCTCAAAATCTCCCGTCCTGCAAGGAGCCCACTCTATGTCAGTCACAGTGAGATCAAGAAGCATGGTAGGGAGACTTTTTTGAATATAGGAAATTTAAGCAGCATAACTGAACCGTTACATAATTAACTCTTCAGTCATTATTATAGCAATGTTCTCATTTTTAAAGTGATCTCTTTAAAAATCTTTGCTAGGAAATATGAAAAAGCATATAAATATTCTAGGACACATAGATGAAAAAGAAAGACTTCCTATGGTTGATGAAATAATTTGAAGTGTTTTTGGATGAGGGAGTAGAAACACCTTATTATGGTCTAAACAATATGGATGATGATGTCAGTTTTTATCAATTATACTAAAAAATCCAGCAGAAATATTGCTTTTAGAGGGGGTAATATAGTTCTTGCTGAGGGAAAGGAGGAATGAAACTCAACTACCTGTCAAGATCTTCAGAAAACCAAAAAAATTCTGTTATGGAACTGGTGTTCACCATTACCTATTACACCAGGACTCAAGAGTTAAGTGATTAGGCAGCTAATACCAGGAGGTAGGACATGTGTGTAAAGAATCAGATGAGTACTTTTCGAAGAGTTCAGATAAGAGCAAGCTGCATCCATACAGTGGGCAGGTCCACTGAGTCCCTGACTGCGCGATCTATTATTTTACAAGCTACATCATAATTTGTAAACCAGGGAAAAGCAAATTTAGAAGTGGCCATATGTAAGACATGAATTAATTCATAAAAGCTACCAGATATCATTTCATTTCTCTCGGTTAAAATTAAAAAAGACTCATTTACAGATGTTCCAGCAGGGCCTGGGGAATGATTTGTCCCAAAAAGCTGTTCTGGGAAAATAGGGAAGAATAACACCATGGATAGTGCCTGAAGGTCCTGAGGATAGCACAGACACTCAGTATTGCTTGAAATTAGACAGTCACATAACAGAAAGTGGACATGGGAAGTCCTGAGATCAGAAAGCTGAAGAGGCAGGTTATTGCATCTTCCACTCTGGCTACGTGGTTTGCTCTAATCAAGTTGATTCTGCCTCAAGGCCCAGCAGCAGATGTTGGATTTATCTTTGATCCTTCTGACTCTTTTGTTAGGACAAAAGAAGATAGGAGACATAGGGCCTGGTTTGGCTGCATAAAATTAAAGCTGCAGATGTAGTTTCTCACTTAAAATAGTGAGGGACAGCAAATCAGGGAATGAGCTGCTGGGCACAGTGGTGCACACCTTTGTAATCCCAATGGATTTAAGCCTGGGGCAAAGTATTGCAAGTTCAAGGCCAGCCTAAAAAATCTAGTGAGACCCTGTCTGAAAATAAAAAGTAAAAAGGGCTTTGATGTAGCTCAGTGGTAGAAGACCCTGGGTTCACTCCAGTACTTGAAAGAAAAAAAAATTCAACAGGTAAGTCAAAGGGGGAAGTCCAATTTATATCCTTAAGTCATAGATCAGGAAGCAGGTACCAACGCTGACCTATAAGGTTGGGACTAGAGAAGCAACGATAACAAGAGCAAGCTCAGTGGCTTGAATTGAAAAAAGGTGATGGTCATTGCTTTGGACACACACTGTCCATGGCTTGCTCTTTAGTTTGGCTCTCACAAGGGAACTGAGTGAGCTGGCCAAATTTGGAGGGGGAGGTTTCTGAGACAGCTGATGTCTTGGGCAGAGAAGTGTATGCTGACAATAAAAACAGCCACCAAACTACTGAATAACAGGATGAGGAGGACCTTTCTGTTTTCTAGGTTCTTCCCAAAGCCTTCTTTGTAGACAAGTAGGTCATATGGAGAGTCGTTTCCTGATGCTAGGTCATCCAAGTCTGAAGCTAGAGAGCAGCAAATCTGCTATGTACTTTAGGGACCTAGACACGTGATGGGTAATTAATACCAAGGCTGAAGAAGTGATACATCATTCAAAATTCAAAAACAAACACTGTGAAAATTTATAATCAAGGCTAGGTTTAATTTTACTAGAATTTAACAACAATGGCAACAAGAAAACAACAAATAAAATGAAATGAAATGCATGGCCTAACTTCAAATAGATATTATTTCCTAAGGATTAAAGATTTAAAAAGCAAAATGTATTTTTTCCAATGTGGATATTTATTAATGGTCATTCCAGTCTTTCACTATTATAGTTGACATGAATATTCCTGGACATGTCTTTGTTTGGAACCTACCTATCTTTCTTTCTTTCTTTCTTTCTTTTCTTTCTTTTCTTTCTTTCTTCCTATTGGTGCATTGTAATCATACATTATGATGAAGTTCAGAGTGATAGAGATAAACATGCACACAGCACTGGGTGAGCCGAAAAAGGTATTTTTTAAAGATTAAAAAA
>PVJS01043588.1:0-17010 GCA_004027185.1 Glis glis | reverse complement strand
AGACAAAGAAGGTCATTTCTTACTGGTAAAAGGAACAATCCAGCAAGAGGATATAACAATAGCCAACATTTATGCCCCAAACATAGGTGCAACTACTTTCATAAAATTCTTCATGAAATTAAATCACAGATAGATCCCAATACAATAATATTGGGAGACTTCAACACCCCTCTCACACCACTATATTGATCTTCAAGACAAAAGGTCAGTAAAGATGCCTCAGACCTAAGGAACACCATAAACCAAATGGATCTACTAGACACATATAAAATATCCTACCCAACTACAGCCTAATTCACATTTTTTTCAGCTGTTCATAGAGCCTTCTCTAAAATAGACCATATCCCAGGCCACAAACTGAGTACTAGCAAGTTCAAAAAACGTGACATAATCCCCTGCATCTTTTCAGACCATAATGGAATGAAACTAGAAATTAACTATAGGAAGACCCAGAGAAACCTCATAAACATATGTAGACCGAACACCACACCTCTGAATGAGGAATGGGTCACAGAAGAAATAAGGGGAGAAATTAAGAAATTCCTAGAAACAAATGAAAACAGAGACACAACATATCAAAATATCTGGAACACCCTGAAGGCAGTATTAAGAGGAAAATTCATAGCACTGAGTGCCCACATAAGAAGAACAGAAAATCACCAAATAAATAACCTAATGACACACCTCAAAGCCCTTGAAAAATAGGAACAGTCTAACCCCAAAGCCAGCAGAAGACAGGAAATTATTAAAATCAGAGCAGAAATCAATGAAGTAGAGAATTAAAAAAATACAAAAAAATCAACAAAACCAAAAGCTGGTTCCTTGAAAAAATAAACAAGATAGATAAACCACTAGCCAACCTAACCAAAATAAAGAGAAAATCAACCCAAATTACTAAAATAAGAGATGAAAAAGGTGATATTACCACTGACAGCATGGAAATCCAGAGGATTATCAGAAACTACTTTGAAAAACTATACTCCATCAAAATGGAAAACCTAGAAGAAATTGACAAATTTCCAGACACAACCTTCCTAAATTGAATCAAGAAGATATAGAAAACTTAAATCGACCAATAGCAATTAAAGAGATTGAAGCAGCAATAAAGAGCCTACCATCAAAGAAAACCCCATGACCAGATGGTTACCCAGGTGAATTTTATAAAACCTTTATAGAAGAACTAATCCCAATACTCCTCAATCTATTCTGTGAAATAGAAAGAAACGGGACTCTCCCAAATACATTCTATGAAGCCAACATCACCTTAATACCAAAACCAAATAAATAGAGCTCAAGAAAAGAAAACTACAGACCTATATCATTGATGAACTTAGACGTAAAACTTCTAAACAAAATACTAGCAATGTGCATTCAAAACCACATCACGAAAATCATACATCATGACCAAGTCCAGTTCATCCCAGGGATGTAAGGCTGGTTCAACATACGAAAACAATCCATGTAATCCACCACATAAACAGAACTAAAGACAAAAATCACATGATCATTTCAATGGATGCTGCAAAAGCATTTGACAAAATCCAACACCCATTCATGATAAGAACACTGCAGAGAATCAGAATAGAAGGAACATACCTCAACATCATAAAGGCAATATACAATAGGCCCACAGCAAACATCATACTAAATGGGGAAAAACTTCAAGCGTTCCCCTTAAAAACAGGAACAAGACAAGGATGTCTGCTGTCACCACTCCTTTTCAATATAGTACTTGAGACTCTAGCGAGAGCAATAAGGCAAGAGAAGGAAATAAAAGGAGTACAAATAGGAAAAGAGGAAATGAAAGTATTTCTATTTGCAGACGACATGATATTATACTTAGAAGATCCAACAAACTCAACCAAAAGGCTCATAGAACTGATCAACAAATTCAGCAAAGTGTCTGGATACAAAATCAATCTTAAAAAATCAGAAGCTTTTCTGTATGCCAACCATAAATCCACTGAAAAAGAAATCCAGAAGACGTTTCCACTCACAATATCCCCCAAAACAATAAAATGCTTGGGAATAAACCTAACCAAGGAGGTAAAAGACCTCTACAAGGAAAACTATAAAACATTGAAAAAAGAAATCAGAGAAGATCTGAGAAGATGGAAAGATCTCCCATGCACTTGGGTAGGCACAATAAATATCATCAAAATGGCCATTCTTCCAAAAGTGCTCTACAGATTCAATGCAATACCCATTAAATTACCAAAGTCATTCTTCACTGACATAAAAAACCTGTCCTTAAATTCATTTGGAACAACAAAAAACCCAGAATAGCCAAAGTAGTTTTCAGCAACAAGAACCATGCACAGGCATCACAATACCTGACTTCAAACTATACTACAAAGCCATTGTAATAAAAACAGCATGGTATTGGCACAAAAGCAGACACATAGACCAATGGAGCAGAATAGAAGTCTCCCAAACAAATCCACACACTTTCAGCCAATTGATTTTTGACAAGGGGTGCTAAAAACATCCACTGGAAAAAAGATAGCCTCCTCAAGAAATGGTGCTATATGCAGAAAAATAGAAATAAGCCCCACTTTCTCACCTTGTACAAGAGTCAATTCAAAATGGATCAAAGACCTAGAAATCAGACCAGAGACCTTTTAGCTATTTGAAAAGGGCATAGGTCCAACACTCCAACACATAGGCACAGGTAACGACTTCCTCAACAAGACCCTAAAGGCACAGGAAATTAAAATGAGGATCAATATGTAGGATTGCATTAAACTGAAGAACTTTTGTGCAGCAAAGGAAACTATCAAGAACCTCAACTGAGAGCAGACGGAATGGGAGATTTTTGCCAGCTACCCCTCTGATAGAGGACTAATATCTAGAATATACAGAGAACTTTAAAAAATCACCACTAATAAAACAAATAATCCAATCAAAAAATGGGCAAGTGAACTAAATAGACACTTCAAAGAAGAAGAAATACAAATGGCCAATAAATGCATGAAGAAATGTTCAATATCATTCATTAGCAATCAGAGAGATGCAAATAAAAACTACCATGAGATTTCTCCTAACCCCAATTAGAATGGCAATCATTAAAAACAAAAACAACAACAAGTGCTGGCAAGGATGTGGAGAAGTAGGAACTCTACTACACTGTTGGTGGAATTGCAAATTAGTGCAACCACTTTGGAAAACAGTGTGGAGGATCCTCAGAAGAATGGGAATGAACCTACCATATGACCCAGCAATCCCACTTCTAGGCATCTACCCAAAAGAACTGAAACCAAACTACCAGACTAATGCATGTTTATCTATGTTTATAGCTGTACAATTCACAATTGCCAAACTTTGGAACCAGCCAAGATGTCCATCGACAGATGAACAGATCATAAAACTATGGGATATGTACACAATGGAATTTTACTCAGCCTAAAGAAGAACAAAATTACATCATTTGCAGGGAAATGGAGGGAACTGGAGGACAGCACAAAGAGCGAAAATTCAGATGATCTCTGTAATACACGGAAACTAGGGAGAATGGGACTTAGAAGGAACTCCAGACAAAGAAGGAGAATACTTTAGTTGAGCAAAGAAGGCGACCTAACTGAGGGAGATGGGAGGGGGGAAGAGGGAAATCCACTAATGTACACAATGTATATAAACAAACTTATGAGAGTTGATCACTATGCTGAGCATGGAAAGGAGGGAAGGGGGAGGGAATGGGGTGGGATTGAGGGAGGGATAAATGAGCAATGTGTGCATGCATACTTCTGATACCCTGACACTTACCAAAATGTATAACTACAATGCACCAGTAAATGTAATAAAAAAGGAAAAAAATTCAATTATTACTTGGATAAGTAGTTCAAGTAATATATTTGTAATTTAATATAAAAATCCTTATGTGCATGTAAAATATATTTCATAATTATATTTATTACATATATTAGGAAATTATATATAAAATCTCTGAAAATGTGAGGCTCACATTCTTTTATTAAATAACCAATCGAAAAGACTTTTTTTCTGTTTGATTTAGACTAAAAATCTTCAAATTTTCTAAGATATGAGATTCTTATCTAAGTATCATGTATTTTTGAAGCATGGTTGAATTTCAATTTTCCCCTGAAAAATATAGGGATTTATACAGTGTAAAGTATGCATAATTATCTGTATTGTTAATGTTTGAATGCTTATACATTTAGGTATTAGGTTAGAAGCATAATGGTATTGTTCACATTTATATTCAGGGGTATTAAATAAAAAAAATAAACTTATCAACTCCACCACAGATAAAAACTAATGAAACCAAAACAATGTTAAGCTCTTGACCAAAAGGAAAAATATTTTACAAAAATTGTACTGATCAATATTCTGATAAGGAGTATAAGGAACATAATGATTCCTTGCTTAGTCCTTAATGAGAGTGCATAGAGTGTGATCTGCTATTTTTAAATGATTGAGTCATTGTCCCTTTATCACTGAAGAAACAGGAAGTTCCTTTTTAAGAGATGTTGAAAGTCAGGGCATGGTGGTACAGGCCTGTATGTAATACCAGTACTGGGGAGGTTGAGACAGAAGAATTGGAGGCTCAAGACCAGCCTCAGCAAGTCAAAATAAAAAATATAAATATAAAATATAAAGGCTATTGTTCGGAGTTCAGAGGTAGAACACCCCTGGATTCAATCTCCGGTATTAAAAAGAGAAAGAGGGAGAGAGAGAGAGAGAGAGAGAGAGAGAGGTCATGTATGTAAATGTGTCACCTTAAAGGTCACCATTATATATAATTATATTGCACCAATATATTCTATGAAATAAAAATAAAAACGTAAACAAAAATATTTCATGAGAAATCTGAAAAAAAGGCTAATTTCATGAAGAAAACGTGAAGTACTTAAAACCCTAGTTATATAAATGTTGGAATATTTAATTATTATTTTATCCTGTTAATGTGGGTTTCTTTAAAATAAATTTATTTTTAAAAAGTTGTTTCAGTAATTTAGCCAACTGATAAAGTAAAAGCAAATGAGAAACATGAGTAGATTTATATATTACACTGAAGTTCAACAGTATCCTGAATTATTTCCTACATCTACTTAGAAACTGAGACAGGAAGATCACAGGTTCCAGGCCAGTGCATACTAACTTAGTGAGACCCTGTTTCAAAATAAAATAAATAGAAAAATAGGGCTGGGGATGTAGCTTAGAGGTAGAGCACCCCTGGATTCAATCCCCACTATCACATATGCATATGCCAAAAAAAGAAATAAAGAAATAACTATGATTTCAGAGCCCTGTTAAGGAAAGGCAAGACACAAATTACTATGGGTAATTATCTAGTATGAAGGTGCAGTGGATGAGGTAGCTGAATCATCCTTTGAAAAAAATGATTATCCCACAAAGCTCTAGAATAATAGCAATTTTTAAAGGTACACCCAATATCTCTAGCAAAAAATTTGAGTTAAAAAAGAAATATGATATACTGTAGTTAGAGGGAGCAGTCTTTCCATGGTTAGACTTCTTTGAGAGCTTACAAAGAGCTGTCTTTAAACATGTGTTTTTATTGATGAGAGTGCCTTGAAAAATGTCCCTTATAAACAACCTTTTGTCCCTTACAGTGGACATAGTCACAGATTCAGAAAATTCTGTGGCACTCTGGACCTTCAGCCTCAAGAAAGGAATCAAATAGACTTTCTCTTAGACTTTTTAGTTGTGTGCATCATGCAGGTTAGTATTTTCTTTTCCAAGAAGCCCAAATTTCCCCATCTTTAATTTAGATGTAGCAATTACAATTTTATGACTTTTTCTGAAATTAAATTAGATGATTTATTTATAACAGATAGTTCTGATTACCAGAAACTTTATTAGATTTTGAAACTACAAATAAGAATAATACTACAGTTTTGGATGCTGAAAACCATTAAACACTATATATGCTGTTTTTTTTTTTCCTGTACATGCATACAGATTCAGTGTCTTTATGTCTTAACTAAGCATTCATCACACACTATGGCCATATGATTTTGCAGTTTGAGATGCAAGAATAAACCCAACAAAATTTTGTTCTTCCTACTTCACAATTCCACACATTGAAGTTTCGATTATAAATCTTAGCAACATCAGCATACAATTTTTTTCTTCACTCATTAAGTAGAGAATTTTTACTTTTCATTTAGTGGAAATACTTTATGGTGTCTCTTTGACACTATTTTGATAACTGAACAATATTTTATTATGTGAACTTACCACATTTGTTCAGGATCACTACCTCTGTCCTTTGAAACCCTTATTAAGTAAAATAGGGATTACTGGAACACAGTACTGCACCGAATCTGATAACTACACCTGATCTTATAGCCACCAAGTGCTTGGTGGGTGGGCAGTGTTTACAGGGTATATGGTATGATGGACAAAGGATAATCCACATCCTGGGTGGGAAGAAGAAAGACACTGCAAGAATCCATGGCAGTACTTAAAAAGATGTACAATTTAAAATTTTGAATATGTTTGTGGTACTGGGAATGAGCCCTTGGGATGCTCTACCACAGAGCTAAACCACATCCCCATTAATTCATTAATTAAGTTTTTATACTGGGTACTGAAACCAGGAGCATTCTATCCCCAAGATACACCTCTGACCCTTATTTATTTATTTATTTTTAATTTTGCTAAGTTACTGCTCTCTGGTCTTGAACTTGTGATTCTCCTGTCTCAGCCTCCCGAGTACTAAGATTACAGGTGTGAGCCATCGTGTCCCACTATGAATTACTTATTTTTGCAATTTTCCATCTAATATTTTTGAACCTCAGTTACTGAAACCACAGAAACAACAGCAGTAGATAAAGAGAACTATTGTAATAATGAATATGTAAATAAATAAGTGGACCAGCTCTGACTTTCAGAGGCTCACAGTTAATGCTCATATAACAGTGCTGACACATAAGCACATGTCGCTACTAAGTTACTTTTATTCCTCCTCAGTCATCATACCACAAGCAAAATAATAAAAAATTAAAAGGTGGTAATTTTATTTCATCTGAGTTTGTTTTCTTTTCTCCAGCTCAATGTCAATGTGTCCTCTCACCAATTCCAAAGGAGTTTTTATTCCTCTCCTATTTAAAGTTGAATTTGTTTCCAATTTTCTCTTCAGCAAGAACATGAACTTAAAGTATAGATAATACAATTGTACATTAGGATGAAAAGTAATGAGGAAGCAATTCTAAGTAGGTTATAAGAGCATAAATGTAGACATAACTCATTTTGAACTCAGCTGATTAACCATAATCCATTTCTTTCATATTGCATATGAATTTGATTGAATCACATATTTTAGAAAACTATCAATTATTAAATATGGTTAATTAGATTCCACATATTTGACAAAATTGTAAACCTATTAATTTTGCTTTAATTCTACAAATATTAACAAGAATAAAATATGCAACAGATGAAAAAGCTTAAATCCGTAAATCCAGACTTTCAAATGTTAGATGTTAGTTACTCTGTGGCAGGTTTTAAAATATTCACACCACAAATGAAAACATGATGTGCTAAATATTTATGTGTGACTGAATTTTAATATATCTAAAATAAGACACAGTTCTTCTTAAACAAAAATATAATGGGAATACTCACACAAACTGATCCTTTTTTTCAAAGTTAGAAGAAAAGATAGTGTTAAAGAAACACCTGAAAATCAAGTAAACAAGACTACTAGAAAATTTCTAAATAATTAATTCCCACAAACAAAGAGAATCTTGAAAGAGAAAAAAGTCCATGTAGTTTATATGGTCAAATATTTGTTTTTCTATTAACATGGCATTATTGTTAAATAGTATGCATTTTATAGGTATTTGGATTTTTTAGGCATTATGGGATAGAATTGTAAATAGCAAATACCATTTTAAGTTACAGAAACTCATATTCATAACCTAATCTACGATATAAAGTGAACATAATTTACAAGACATATTGTACATTTCTAAAGATATATCAAATAGGAATTATAGTAACAATCAATGGTAATTGCTTATTCCTTGTTAAATATAATAATTAAAACCAGTTAATAAGACATACAAAAGAAATTATAGAAATAGCTTATTAGCGCATACAAATAAAATGATCTAAGTTATGTACCATAACTTGTGTGCATGTATGAGTATGATGTGTGTCTCAATCTTTTTCTTTTTGACAGGTATCTCAGGATAACTAAGGACCGTGTGGTTTGGGGAGACATTTATATATGAAAAAATATCATATATCTGGTTCTTTAACCTAATGCAATTACTGTGTAGCATTATCTGGATTATTGCATAATAAGAGCGATCTTAGGATTTATTTTATAATGTAGAGATATGGTTTCTGATTCAGATTCAGTAAACCTAGTAAGACATTCAATTTTATTGCTTATTCTCTCAATATGTATAAATATATATATTTTATCTTATAAAAATATATATCATATACATATCTTTTGCAGGAAAAATGTTTTATTTTAGATAGGAGCAATATGTATTATAAACCTACAGTTGAAACTGAGATACCTAGGCTGAAAGTGAGGCACCAACATTTTCTTAGATGACAAGGATGAATGTGGACTAATCTAGACAAAGTGGTTCATATGGTAACTCCACTAAATGACATTCAGGGCATAGAAAGTTAACTATCCCCACTGTGGCATAACTTGAATGCTGAATTTGATTCTGGAGAAAAACTGACAATAAGAACAAATGAAAAATTTTGCAATGAATGTTATGACCGACTTGATGATAATGCTTATTCAAATAGCCAAATTTTATGAAAAGCATAGTTTCTCTTAATGACTGGGACTTTAGTATATTCAAACATAATCTCTACTAATACTGTGATTATATATTCATTTTTGTAAAAATATATTTAGGTTTTTAAAATTAATATTTAATTACTTTAAATCACATATACTTTAACATAATTCCTCAAAGATATAAAACGAATGTTAGGAATTATAAATATGACTCCCATTCTAGGTCAGGGCAAAATACTCAGTCTCTCTAAATCATTATAATATTTTACAAATGCTGTATTTACTGCATTGGCAACAATGAGTAATTGATGAATGAATAAATAAAAACAACTTTTTGAAAACTAAATATACTTTTCATATTATGGAAGAAGTTAAATGAACATGAATAAAAATAAGTTGCAGAAATAGAGAATATGCCAATGCATAAAATTTTGTCTTAGAATGTTCTTTGTTAATTGCAATATATTTTGAAATTGTGAATTACTGGGAAATGTTGTCATCACATATTTTAATATTCTATATTGAGTGTTCTAAATATAACTTATTGATTGAATCTGACTATGGTTTTCCAATCATTGTTATTAGTTACAAAATTTAGTTATCATCATTCACTTGTAAACCATAATCATGGTATTCAAGAAGGAAGATACATTATGTGTCACTTATCCATTGGGGATAAATTTTGAGAAATACATTGTTAGCTGATTTTGTGATTGTGCAAGCATCATGCATCATAGAGTGCACTTACACAAACTTAAATGGTATAGGTCAATCACTTCATGGGGCCTTGATGGAAGCAAGAAACTCAATAGAATCAAGATGTGTGAGGCTGTTATGTAACATAGCATACGGTAGTGAAATAAACATTTTTAATGAGGAATATACTCTAAAATGATGATAAAAAGTATAGTATTATAAATACATACACCAGTAACATAGTCATTTATGATTATCAAATATTATGTACTGCACATACCTGTATGTGCTATACTTATAAACAAGTAGCAGTGTAGTAATTTTGTTTACAAAAATGTGAGTAATACATTGGACTGTGACATTATCATAACTTAGATGTCACTAGGCAATAAAAGCTTTTCCAGTTCCACAATAATCTTATGAGACTCCTATACATGTGACCTGTTGTTGACTAAAACACTGATTTGGTACATGACTGTATGTTATACTCATTTTAACATTCTCTTTTATCTTGGATATTGTGCTTCTATCAATTTAATTTCATATAAAGTTTAAATATTTGAAGCTCTAGAATGGTATTTTAAATTATAAATTAAAAACATTTAAATTATTTCTAAAAAATGCTCAAAGCTCAATGATTGTGTTTGTGTGTGTGTGTGTGTGTGTGTGTGTGTGTGTGTGTGTGTGATACTAGGAATTGAACTCCAGGGTATTATACCACTTAGCTACACCCCCAGCACTTTTATATTTTATTTTGAAACAGAGAGTCACTCAGTTACCATGCTGGCCTGGAACCTGTGATCCTTCTGTTTCAGCTTCCCAAGTACTAGGATTACAGGAGTGCATCACCACACCCAGTTCGAACAAATTCCTTTGGATCTCAATTTTTTCATTGCTAATACCTCAAGAAGTAAATCATGGATACACAATTCATAATAGTCAAATTATGGAACCAACCCAGGTGTTTGTCAACAGATGAGTGGATTACAAAATTATGAGTATGCACACAATGGAATTCTACTCAGCAATAAGAGGAACAAAATTATGTCATTTGCAGGAAAATGGATGGACCTAGACAACATTATGTGAAGTCAGATTATCCAGTCACAGAAAGTGAAGGGTCATATGTTTGATCTCATATACAGAAGTCAGGGAGTAATTGGGATACAAGAGGGACTTTAGATAATGGAGGAGAAATTCCAGTGGAGCAAGGGAGGTGATCTTGGGGAGGGTAGAGGAGCAGAGGCAGAATAAATGAAGGAAACACTTCCACTGACATTATGTACATATGTGAAAATACCAATGCCAATCTCATTATCCTGTATAGGGAAAGGAGGGAGTGGGGAGAGAGCCAGGGGAAGCTCACCAAGTGCTGTGTGCATGCATGTCATTATTATTGTGAACTACATTATGATGTAAGTCTATAAAACATCAATAAAAGTATTAACAATTGTTATATAAAGATATAAAATGTACATATAAATTTTTTAACAACTTGATTTCTACAAGAAATAGGCTGCTAAGATTTTTATAGAGATTTAATTGACTATTGTTTAATTTGAGGAGACTGGACATCTTAATAATATTGAGTCTCCCAATCCATTAATATGGTATATATATGTATATATGTATATATACTAATATTATATATATTTATATTTTCTGTTTTCCCCCAACAAAGTTTTATAGTATTTCATATGTGCAGCGTATGAAGTTTTCACATATTTCTTCTAACTTTATCTTTATTTATGTTTAATTTTTGGTAATACTACAAATGGTGCTATTATCCATTTTAAGTTCCATTTTTCATTTCTACTATTCAATAATGAAATTATATTTTTCTTCTATGCTAGAAATTTGCTGTATTCACTTTCTTTGCATACTAATTCTAGTAGCTTTTTGAGCATTTCTTGTGATTTTTTACATAGACAATCTTGTCATCTGTGAGGCATTTTAATTTCTTGTGTTTCAAGTTGTATAAGTTTTTTTTCCTCTCATATGTGGAAGCTAAGAAGAAAGAGGAAAATCCTCAATCGATCCATGAAGAGGGTCTAGGGGTAGGGGAGACTTGGTGAAGGATACACTTCAATTGATGTACATAAATGAAATCATCAATGCCAATCTCAATATCATGTGCAGGGGAGGGGAGGAAGAGATGTGGGACTCAGGAGGAAGCTCACCAAGTACTGTGTGCATGTATGTCCCTATTACTCTGAAATCTATTATGCTATTTGATTACAATGCACCAATAAAAATATAATAATTATTGGAAAAATAATTCTAATTAATCTTTTTATGAATATTTAGAATCACATTTCTAATTTTTGAACTTTCTTTTAATTTTTTAATATTTACCAATTGAATACATTGATGAGAGGAAACTAGTTGAATCTCGTCTCTTACTACCACTTACTCAAACGTGGAAATAAAGGGTTTATTTTATTAATTTATTAATAAGAACTAATTAATACACTGTCACAAGCAACTACAAGTGAAAGTAATTTCAATATCACTCAATTCTCACTTGAAAAGACTTTTGATAGATTATCTGTGTCCAATCTGATATTCTTAGTTTAGTAGGAAATAACATGATAAAACTAAGATAATAAATCCTCTTTTCAAGATTTAACTCCCCCATGGGAATTTTGCAAATAATTTCTTTTCAAAAATGTGATAATGAAAAGAACACTCATTTCAATGTAGAGTTCTTATGTATTTACTATGTAACATTAAATATCTTATTTGACATAATCCCTAGTAATATTAACTATTGGTATTTTTTAAATAAATAAAATACTGCAAAATTATAAAGCATTCCATGCTACTCTACTGAACCACAGAAATAAAAATTGTATGTACTAGAATTACAACTTAACTCAGGGTTTCTGGTATTCAATATATTAGTTTGAATCTCATTCTGTATTGGAGTTTATAAACCATGTATGTAAACATGTGTGGAAATGTTTACATATATATATATTTTTTAAATTTTTGCAGCAGATAATTCTTTTCAAATGAAATGTTACTCAAAGTCCATACATATTAAACCTAACTCTGGCAGGTTTTAAACTGCAACATGTATAATTTTTTAATTTGGTAGATTTTAATCTATATTATTAAGGGATTCAAATGAGATGTTCAGTAATCACCATGAGTACACATAACTTTGGTATATTTTCCCTATTTTTTGTAAATTCTTATATTTGAATAATAAATGGCTATATATTAATTTATATTTATGGTACTTAGATGTTTGATGTGCTAAAGAACTTTAGTAATTTTAGAAGCTTCTACTGAGAAGCTAAGGTTGTGGCTCAGTGGTAGAGCACTTGCATAGCATGCATAGGCCGTGGGTTTGATCCTTAGCATCGCATTAAAAAATAAAGAAAGAAGGAAAAGGTTCTATTGAGTACAATGAAGCATGTGACCTTATGTCCCACCATTTGTATAGATAGTTTTATAAAAACTAGTAATATAATTATTATGTAACTTGTGAGAAAATATTGCATTTAGTCATATACTGATGATAGGGCATTAAGCACAAAGCTAATTGGTTGAACACGAAAATATTCCAAAAGACTTACATATTTATTTCAGTTAATTTTTGCAACAATCATGACCTGAAGAAATTATTCTACTGCAAGTGAAAATAAGGTGTCTCCAATAAATTACAAAGTTTTCTTTTTTAACACTACATGGCTAGAACACAAGTATACTTGACCCATTAGTCTATTCTCTTGAACTTCTGCCTCTGATTAAATATGGAAGGTTTAAAAATGATTTCTCCCACTCTAATAAAAGTAATATACCAGATGAACAACAAAATCATGCTTAAAATCCACCTAAATGCTGAAGAATTAAGGTCTTAAATGAACTTAATTCTAGAGTGAAGCAAATCTTTCCTAAGAGAAGAAAAATCCACGTTACTTTAATCCTTGAATCCAGCCCAGGTGGAAGAGAAAAGATAATATAAGTAGGAGGATTTTGCTCTGATAAGTGAAAATAAGCTAAACATTAGCAGCCTAGGATTTTGGGATGAATTAGAATCTCTAAAAATCCCCAAAAGAGAGCTCTCACCTGTTCACATATTCCTTCCTAAGAGCATGGGGCCAGCCACACACTGAAGACTTACATGCTGAGAGAAGGTCTGAGGAAGATTGCCAAAATCATCTAAGTGTTCCCACCTGTGAAGTATGAAGCCTTTGAGAGAGCTTGATTACATCACCCAAAGACTGGAGGGAGAACAAAAGGAGGGCTATTCAAAGACACCGGAAGCTAAGAACTGGGTGCAAAAGCAAAGCTGTCCAGAAGCAGCAAAAGCAGGTAATCCACCTCGAAGGCAGTGCGAGAAGAGTGAGAGCTCCCTGAGGTTTTGTCAAGTTTAGGTCACAAATTCTGGACATGGGAGAGAACTAACTTTTTCACTGAAATAGTTGAACCTTGTTGTATAAAAAACCTAATTAAATAAAACCCAGACCAGATCAGAGTTAACTGAAGTTTACAATGAAGTGATCAGTCCCTACCCTAGAGATGTAAGAACAAAAAAAGGTATTATTTCTACTCTTCTTTAATGCACAATAACTACATATAATAAAAAATTCAATGTGCATAAAGCCAAAAATATGATGAATGTAACAGATTAAAAAAGCCAATCCATAAATGACACTAATGTTGTAGTTAGCAGATAAGACTTTAAAATAATTTTTATGTTGCCGGGCATGGTGGCGCGTGCTTGTAATCCCAGTACTTTGGGAGGCGGAGACCCGGGGATCCGGGTTCGCGGCCAGCCTCAGCTCTCTCTCTCTCCCTCCTTGTTTCTCTCTCTCTCTCTACTTAGTGAGGCCCTCCGCAACTTCATGAGACCCGGTTTCAAAATAAAGTATAAAAAATAGGGCCGGGGGTGAAGCACGGAGGTAGAACGCCCCTGGGTTCAATCCCTGGTACCGCAAAAAAAATAATAATTTTTATGTTAACATTATTTTTTAATCATTTTTATTAGCATATTTAATGGCCACATATATCCTCTTGGTGCTACATCTTACAATATAAATACTTTTAGGACTTTGAGCACCAACAGGATCTGGAAATTTCTATGAAAAATACTACACCTTCCATTATTCTCTAAGTTCTTCAAGTATTTGGAAAATAAGATGTAATTTATCCCCTAGTGGCCAAATTAAGGTTTTAATAATGAAGAATGCTTTCCTGACATCTAGTGTCTAACTAGAGACGTAAAGCATATGTCACAATAACAGAATTCATGCAGTTTTTTATTACACAAGATTAGGAAGATGGATGATCAAATATTTTGTCATGAGCAACATGACATTTTTACTTAATATCTGTTTCCATGTTTTGATGATGTTATGATCCCTTGCTACAGGTCTCTCAGAATTTATTCAATAGCTAGCATACAGTTTTATTGGTGCACAATAATTGGTACATAATAGTGGCTTTCATTGTGGTGTATTTATCTATGCATATAACATAATTTAATTGATTTAATTTCCTAGTACCTCTCCTCCTCCCTCACCTGACACTCTTCCTTCTATAAAATAATATTTTAACTAAACTGATGTATTTATTGGAAAAGGTAAGAAACAAAAGGATAAAATCTCAACACATGATTTGAGAATGGTTGGATATTTTTAAGCGATCTAAAGCACATGCAACTAGAATCCTGAAAACAGAGGAAACAGAATACGGGAAAGAATATTTCTGGTGATGGAACTATTAAATATGGTGAGAATACTGTTTTCCTCCAATCTTTATATTTAATGGAATCTGAATATAGATCCAGGAAGTTACTTTAAAATTTGAAAACTAGAGATACATTCTAAACTTTGTATTAAAATTCAAAAGATCGTTATCCAATACAACTTTCAAAATGAGCAAGAGTTAAAAAATTATTATATCAGATATTAAAATTTAATATAAAACTACTATATTCTGAAAACGTGAGGTATTGACAAAAGAAAAGGTAAAGACAAAAAAAATTTAGAAAGAGAATTTAGAAAGAAATCCACATAAAAATAGTCAAATGATTTGCAACATAAGCTCCTCTGCAATACAGTGAAGATTATATATTCATCTCAATAAATTAAGCTAGATTCATTTGATATACATATGGGAAAATTTTCCATAAGCTTATCTCAGACAAAATTAAAATTTAATTCATGATGGGTTGTAAACCTAAATGTAAAAGATAAAACAATAAAATATCTAAATGAAAGTTAAGTAGTTTCATGATTTGGGGCTAGGAAAGTACTTTGTAAAAAGAAGGTGATAAATCATGATAGAAAATGATACATTGAATTCCATTAAAATTATATGGAAATATAAAAAGGCAAACCATAGTCAGTAAGAACATTCATTGTAGAAATTTATATACCTGACAAAGGCTTGATTATGAATATTTTTAAAAACCCTACAAATCAATTCGATAAAATTAATATCCTGGTAGAAAGCAGTAAAAAGTGAAGAAAGGCACTCCAAAAAATGTCTTAACGTCCAATAAACATATGGAAAGTTGTTCACTAACATTAGTTATCATTGCTGGTGAGATTTTAGCATGGCACAACCACTTTGGAAAACAGTTCAGAAATGCCTCAGAAAACTAAATGTAAGAGTTACACATATCAGCTAGTAACTCAACTTCTAGATGATGATCTGGTTGATTTGAAATATATACATAGATAAATTGAAGCTACGATTCTACATAATAAGTTATACACCATTGTCCACAGAAACATTATTCATTATAGCCAAGCAGTGATAGCAATAGTAATATCCATCAATTGACTACTGGATAAATAAAATGTGGTAAATTCATATAATAAAATATTGTTCAGTTATCAAAGCAGTGTATTACTGATATATGATATGACACAAATAAACCTTGAAAAAACTTGACTACATTAAAGAAGACAGACATAAAAGGCCACAGATTATATGATTTCATTTAAATACAATTTCCAGGTTAGGCAAATTCATAGAGAAAAAAGTAGATTAATAGTTGCCATGAGTTTAGAAGATGGAAGTGCAAAGTAACTGTAAATAATTATGGGATTCTTTCATGGATGATGGAATGTATCTGTAACTTGATAGTGGTGATGAATGTACAATTCTGTGAATAAACTAAAAACTAAAGAATTATACATTTTAAAAAGTTAATTTTATGGTCTGTAAATCATTTTAATAAAGCTGCTATATAATGTTGCAACACTGAAATATTTATAAAGTTCTTTAACTCTATTGGTAAATAAAATGTGAACTCATAGAATCTTCTTAATAGATGTAAATAATTTTTCAATTAAAATTTATATCTAGGAACATAAAAGGATATCAGTATAATGAACATTGTTCATCAAATAACTACATAATACATTATTTTCTTTTTTTTTTTGGCAGTACCAGGGATTGAACCCCGGGTCATTCTACCTCCACGCTACACCCCTGGCCCTATTTTTTATACTTTATTTTGAAACTGGGTCTCACAAAGTTGTGGAGGGCCTCACTAAGGAGAGAGAGAGAGAGAGAGAGACAGGGAGAGAGAGAGC
>PVJS01043587.1:0-17011 GCA_004027185.1 Glis glis | reverse complement strand
GCAAAAAAAAAAAAAAAGAATAAAAAAATAGGGCTGGGGGTGTAGCTCAGAGGTAGAATGCCCCTGAGTTCAATCCCCAGTACTGCAAAAAAAACAACAACAACAACAACAACAAAAAAACCAACAACCAACCAAACAAACAAAAAACAAACAGGCCACAGATGGTAGTTTCTTAGAGAAAGGTCATTCAAAGATGTGAAGAGAAGTGGTTGCATTCTGAATTTATTTAAGAAAGAGGGTCAATAGGATTCGTTGATGCGCAGTGAGTAGAGTATTTGAGGGAAAGGAGAATTAAAGATAATTCCTCTAGTTTGGGACTAAGCAATTGAAAAAATAGCATTCTCACTTCGTGATATCTGAAAGTTCTGGTGTAGAAAAAATCAGAATTTGATTTGGGACACATTATACTTAAACTATGTTTTAGGTATTTTTCTGAGATATCCAGTAGATAGTTGGATCATTAAATTTGAAGTGGTCAATGTATACATGGTTTTCAAATTCATGAGTCTGAATGCTTAGCTATGGATTGGTGAGGTTAGGGCAGAAAAGAACTTTGAAGGCTGAACCGGGGGCATTCCAACAGTTAGAGGCTGGGCCATAGAAATAAATTAGAAAAGAGAGAGAGAGAAGCACTAGTCTGAGGAGAACCAAGAAAGAAAGGTCTTCTGCAAGCCTGTTGAAAGAAGTTTTTCAATAAGCATGGGTGTCTTAGCAATAGAACAATGCAAAATAAAACCAGCAAAAGCAAGAAGAAGGGATTTTAAATGCTTTTACTGTAATGAAACAATTGATGTTTGAGGAGATACTTATATTTACTCTGATATAAATGTTACACAATGTGCACATGTATGGCAGGATCACATCATACCCCATAAATATGTAAAATTGTTATAATATAGTTAAAAACAAACAACATTAAACTACTATTTTTTGTGTTATATTAGACAGAAACTTGATAATATCTTTAAAAATTACAAATGCATTTACCTTTCAACCCCATAATCCCACTTCCAAGAACTTTTGCTACATATATAATGCACTATTATGAAATTATGTATGAACAGCATTTTCTGAGGTAATATTTTATATAGAGAGAGTGGAAATAACCTGATATTCATCTATAAAAGGCTGGTTATGTAAATTATAGTGCATCCACATGATGGAATATTTGACAGTTCTAGAAAGGAATGAAGAAGCTCTCTATAGCACTAATACTTAAAGATTTCCACGTGGTATTATTAAGCAAAAATATATATGGTATACCACCTTATCTATAATAAAGGGAGGAAAATTATACAAATCCATAGTTGTTTTATGTATATAAGCATATATGTGTGTATATACTTTATATATAAAGTAGCTATAGTTGTTATATAAAATATATAACACATATATGCTTTAAAAATCAGAATAGAAGAATTAGAAACAAATACACACACTTATATCTAATTGATTTTTGACAAAGATGACAAAGACATATGTTGGAGAAAAGACAGCTTTTTCAACAAATGGTGTTGGGAAAACTGGTTATCCATTTGTAGAAAAATGGAATTAAATCCCTACCTCTCACCCTGCACAAAAATCAACTCAAGAGGAACAAAGACCTGGAAATTAGACCTGAGACTCTGAAGTTACTACATTAGGGCATAAGTCCAACACTCCAACATATAGGCATACATAGAAACTTCCTCAATAAGACCCTCAAAGCTCAGGAAATTAAAACAAAGATTAATAAATGAGTGGTATTAAACTAAAAAGTTTCTGCTCATCAAAGGAAACCATCAAGAGTCTAAAGACAGCCTACAGAATGGGAGAAGATCTTTGCCAGCTATTCCTCTGACAGAGGACTAATATCTAGAATATACAAAGTACTTAAAAGACTTAAACCTAAAAAGACGACCCAATCAAAAAATGGACAATTGAACTAAATAGACACTTCACAAAAGAAGAAATAAAATAGCCTACAAATACATGAAAAAATGTTCAACATCATTAGCAATCAGGGAGATGCAAATCAAAACTACACTGATATTCCCCAATCAGAATGGAAATCATCAAAAATTCATACAACAAATGCTAGTGAGGATGTGGGGAAATACGAACTCTTCTACACTGTTGGTGGGATTGCAAATTAGTACAACTGCTATGGAGATTCCTCAGAAAACTGGGAATGGATCCACCATATGATCCATCTATATCACTCCTGGCTATCTTTCCAAAGGGACTGAAATCAGAATATTATAGTAATACATGCATACCCATGTTCATAGCAGCGCAATTCACAATAGCCAAATTATGGAACCAACCTAGGTATCCATCAACAGATGAATAGATTACAAAATTATGGGATATACACACAATGGAATTCTACTCAGCAATAAAGAAGAACAAAATTATGTCATTTGCAGGAAAATGGATGGGCCTGGAGAACATTATGCTAAGTGAGATTAGCCAGTCACAGAAAGTGAAGGGTCATATGTTTTCTCTTATATGCGGAAGCTAAGGAGTAATCAGGATACCAGAGAGACTGCAGATAATGGAGGAGAAACTCCAATAGAGCCAGGCAGTTGGTCTAGGGGAAGGAGAAGGAAGAGGGAAAATCAATGAAGGAATCACTTCCATTGACATTATGTACATATGTGAGAATACCAATGTCAATCTCAATATCCTGTATGGGGAAGGGAGGGAGTGTGAAGGGAACCAGGGGAAAGCCCACCAAGTGCTGTGTGCATGTATATCACTATCACTATGAACTGCATTATGATGTGAGACTATAATGCACCAATAAAAGTATTAAAATCATTTCAATATTTAAATTACATTTGTTTAAAATGGGGAAGGAAGGAGAAAGACATCAGCTATTTCAAATGCTGCTAGTAGGTTATTAAGATGGGCTCTGAAATTGACCTTTAGATTTGGCAAAGATATTTAAATAAAGACAGTGCCTTCTAGAAGCTGTGTTGAAAAGGGGGAAATATATGGAATGGTAATTAGAAGGGAATGTGAGATCAATGGGAAAATGTGATTAGGTTTGTATCCTGATGTGAAAAATGGATTAGTGCAGGAGATAGTGATGGTGCACTGAGAGGGAGGGAATGGGAGAGTAAGTGGAAGAGCTGGCGATGCTGGCACACCTCAGCCTCACTTCTTTTGAATCCCCACTTTCATGCTTAAGAACAATGTTGAGCTACACTCAACAGACATGTTTAACCTCATCCTTCATTCCCTTCATCTTTGTCCCTTTAAACGATTTTTCTACTGTGTGGCTACAGAACAGATAGATCAGAATTTTTGGAATTTTAAACCAGGGTCTTCATTGTGGGTATCTAATTTAACCCTCAAAACTATCCTGTGAACTTCATATTATTGTTATTCCAACTTTACATATAAGGAATCTGATCTCCAAATGAACTTGACCTCACTTTTACAATGGCTAGTGGCATATCGCAGGTTCAAATGTCAGCTCTATGTGAACCTGAAGCCTTTACTCTGTGTATTTCCACATTGCAGGGATGTCCAGGGGCGTTCTGAAAAGTCTTTAAAGAACCGGATGTGACCTCTCACAATGATATATTTTCTTCTATTTGTTCTCTCACTAAATATTTATTGGGCACTTACCTAGCATTATAAGGCACTGAGCTAACAGAAATGAAGGGATGACAAGATGGATATGACCTGTGACCTCATGATAACTGTAGTCTTTTGAGTTTGGGAGATTCAGCAAATCAATACAATTATAAGAGATGTTACAATAGGCAAAGTGATATGTACAAGTCAAAATCATATAATAAATGATCATTTAAAAATTGTCAAGGATCAAAGAATAAAACATCCTTTAAAGATAAGGATTAAAACCCCAATATTTCATGTTACTAAGGATGGAATAAAAACACAATTTACCTTAATCTCAATTTAACCCTTAAAATTCTTAAACTCATTCACTGTTTTAGAAAAGTTGAAAGTAAAACTCTACCATCTGTAAGTTTTTCTTCTACAACTTCTCAAAAGTTTAATGAAAAATTATATTACTTTTACCTTTAAAATTATGCTCTTTAGTCCACTAGAGAAAACAGTCTGTGAAAAAATAGTAAATTTGTGAACCCAGAGTAGAATATGATCTTTACTTTATTGACATAATTGGCATAAACAAAATAGCAAACAAAGTACAAATCACAATACCAAAATGTAAGAGGTATAGAGAGAAAAACTGAAGGAAACATAATAAAAAAGTACATAACTTTTAAAACTTTCTAACTGATTATCATCACACATAGAAAGTTGTCAGCAATTTTATATTTTTGATTCTGTACTTTGTCTTAGTGCCATGAGAACTATAAAGAATAATAAAATGTTTATCTTTTACGAACTTGTCCTTCAAAAGGTATTTTCTTCTTTTGCAAGTAAGCCAGAAACTGGAAAATATTATGAGTTAGATTTGAGGTACATACTATCGTGCAGTTTAACTCAAATGTTCAGGTACTTTCATATCATGTGCATATCTGTTCATTCAGGAAAAGTAGAGGAAAAATCTGACTGTTGTCCATGGATGGAAAGTAGTTATAACTTCTGCAATTCAGTGTCTACTTTCTTCCTATCAGGGATCTTAGTAGCTTGAAATTCTCTTTAATATTAGTTCCCTTTCATTTACAGGATAGAGAATCTACCCAACAAGACAGACAGAAGGAGTCATCTCATCTGATCCTTGCCATCTCCAAGAATCATCTCCTGCCCTTATCATTTTCTGAATTCTAACCAATTCCCAGAATATCTGTGCTCTTTCTCAGGGTTGCCCCTGCATGGAATGCCTGAAATGCCATTCTGACTGCTCTTTGCCCGATGAGCCCTTACTTACTTGTCAAGATTCAGATCCAATAGTCACCTTTTCTGGGATACCTCCATGACCTCTCCAAGTAGAGTTAATCATCTCTGCTTCTCTGTTCCCACGGTGTATTTCTTTAGTTTCTGTGACTGATTCTCTTGATCAAATATCTAGCTCCATTTCTATATTGTTAGTCCAGAACCAATACTATACTTGATGTTTAAGAAATATGGGCTTCCTAAGTCATTTTGGGGGGCAGTGTGGTGGTGGAGATGATTATCAGAGAAGAAAAAGTGGTTTCTAAGGCCACTGGTTTTTGAGCCTCAATCATGATTTGTTGCTACTGGTGAGGGGCGAAAAGGCAGCTCATGCAAATGAACTGGGAAAAAAGGGCAGCCAGAGTTGGACATATGTTGAAGGAACCACTTTTCATGTTTCCAGTGTTTATTTCTACAGGGCACTGCTTCAAGAGTGTTTCATTGGAGTGTGGTTTTAATAAAGTCTAGAGCCATTTGCTGTCCTCAAGATGTTCCTTGTAACTCTAAGGCTATATCTAAATTAAAGCTAATGGCCAAACAGAGATTTTTTTCTCTATTAATGTCTAGCAGGAAAGGAAGATTAGCAAATTTATGAATTAGAGTCTGTTTATAAGTTACAGAGAAGAATCATCATGTATTCCCTTAGGCAGTTCCCTCTATCTTATAAAGGAAGGATAACTGGTATGCTCAATGAGCAAGACTCATAGGATGCAATCAAAAGCAACTTTATTTTGTCTCCCACTATTCTCATAAAGTTTATTCAGTGGGGAGAAGTTCCTTTGCTGATCCTGAATGAAAACTCTTGCAGTCCAAAGTTCTATTTATTCTTGGGTAATAAAAAGCCCTACAGCCATTTTAGGTCACAAACATAGTCCCCATTTAATAATCAGAGAAACCTAGGGCCCTCTGCAATAACCAAGCCTCCTACTTCATTCGCAGTGAGAGGTGCTCCTTGTCCTCACCCAGGGCTGGATTCAGACAAGCACTGTGCCTTTTCTTCCTTTCTTATTTCCTCCTGCATTGGCAGCCAGAGTTGGACATATTATATTTGATGGTGCCAGGGCTGAAGTTCTTCAAGGAAAGGTGGGAAACAGGCTGAGAAGGTCTTACTTGGTTGATCCCACTGTAAGGTGGCATGGGGGCTTAAGTTTGGATTCCTCTTACAGGCTTAAAAATTATGTATTTATTTGTAATGGACAGATGATAATTATGTATAATTATGAGTCACAGTGTGCTGTTTTGATCTATGTATACATTATAGAAAGATTCAATAAAATTAATTAATTAACATATCTATTACCTTACCTATTTATCATTTTGTGTAGTGAGAATGTTCAAAATCTATTTTAATAGTATTTGAAAATGAATAACAAAATAAGTTATTGATAAGGTATTACTAGAATTTAATTACTCCAACAAAATGGTAAACTATTTAAAAACATTTTTAAAGAAATGTATTGGTGCATTGTAATTTTACATGATAGTGAGATTCATAGTGATACATGCATGTATGTACATAGCATTAATTGTTCTGTTTCCTTCCCCATGCTTTCCCCTTTCCTCCCCCTCCCTCCCCCCACACCCTTTCCACTACTCTACTAATTTTCATGAGGTCACTCTTCTTTCCTTTTTGCTCTATGGCTTCCACAAATGGGAGAAAACATGTGGCCCTTCACTCTCTGAGAGTGGCTGATCTCAGCAAGATTTTCTTTAGTTCCATTCATTTTCCTGCAAATTACATAATTCTGGTCTTTTTTTAATGGAGAAAAGTCATGCAGTTTTTCTATTGATTTTAATCTTTGTCTTATGCTTTTGTTGGTACATTATAATTATACATCAAATGAAGTTCAGTGTTAGAACCACACATGTCCACAGCACTTGGTGTGTCTTCTTCTGGATCCCACCCCATTCCCTCCCTCTCCCTGTACATGTTATTGAAACTAGTATTGATAATTTATTATATGTACATAGAATTATTTGAATTTTGTGTTCTTTATGGCTGAGTAAAACTATATTGTATGTATAGACCACATTTTCTTCATACATTCCTCTGCCGATGGACACCTAGCTTGGTTCCATATCTTGGCTATTATGAATTGTGCTACTGTAAACATAGGTATGAATGTATTGCCATAGTATTCTGAATTTAATTCTTTTGGAAAGATACTGAAGAATGATACATCTGGATCATATGATGGTTTCATTCCTAATATTTTGAGAAACCTCCATATAAATCTCCATAGTGATTGTACTAATTTGCAATCCCACCAACAATGTATAAACATTCCTCTTCCCCCCATATCCATACGCCAGCCTTTATTATTTGTATTCTTGATGATTGCCATTCTAATTGGCGTAAGAGAAAATCTCAGTGTAGCTTTGATTTGTATTTCTCTGATTGCTGAAGATGTTGAACATTTTTTCATATATTTGTCAGCCATTTGTATTTCTTCTTTTGAGAAATGTCTAATAAATTTCCCATTTATTAGTTGGTTTACTTGTTTTTTGATGTTGTTACTTGAGTTCTTTATATACTTTTGATATTAGTCCTCAGTCAGAGGAGTAACTGGAAAAGATTTTATCCTCATTCTGCAGGCTACTTCTTCATGTTTTTGATTGCTTCCTTTGTTGTGCAGATGCTTTTTAATTTGATGCTATCACATATTTTTATTCTTGGTTTTATTTCCTGAGCTTTAGGGGTCTTATCAAGGAAGTCTCTGCCTGTGCTTACATGTTGGATAATTGGTCCTATGTTTTCTTTTAGTAATTGCAAAGTTTATGTTCTAATTTCTGGGACTTCGGTCCACTTTGAGTTCACTTTCATGCAGGGTGAGAGATAAGAGTATACCTTCATTCACCTACATATGGATATCCAGTTTTCCTAGCAACATTTGTTGAAAAGACTGTCTTTTTTCCAATATAGGTTTTTGACATCTTTGTCAAGAATCAGCTGGCTGTATCTGTGTGGCTTTGCCTCTGTATCTTCTATTCTGTACCATTGGCCTCTGTCTGTTTTTATGTCATTACCATGATGTTTTGGTACTATAGCTCTGTAGTATAATTTGAAATAAGGTATTATGATGCCTCCAGCATGGTTCTTACTGCTCAGAATTATTTCCTTGGCCAAATTGGGTCTTTTGTTCTTCCATAAGAATTTTAGGACTGTTTTTTCCTAGTTTCGTGAAGAATGCCATTAGTATTTTGATAGAGATTACATTGAATCTGTAGATCACTTTTGGTAATATGACCACTTTAAAAATATTTATTCTGCCTATTTTATAAAAGAACATGGGAGTACTTTCCATCTTCTAATGTCTTCAATTTCTTTCTTCCTTGTTCCATAATTGTTATTGTAAAAGTCTTTTACCTCCATGATTAGATATATTCGTAGGTATTATTTTAGGCTATTGTGAATGGAATTTTTGTCCTGATTTCCTTTTCAGTGAATTCAATATATATAATACATTATCATTAACTGTGGTCACCAGGTGGTGCAACAGAACACTGTAATTTATTTCTTCAGTCTAACTGAGACTTTGTATCCTTTGATCAACATGTTTTCTTTCCCTTTCCCTCCTCTAATCCTACCCTCTGGTAACTACCTCTCTGTGCACTGATTTTATGATTGACTTTTTTAGGTTCCATATAGAAGTGAGATCGTATGATATCTACCTTTCTATGCCTAGTTTATTTCACTTAGTGTGTAATATCCAGTTCAATCCACATTGCTGCAAATGGCAGGATTTCATTCTCTGTAGAGCTTTTCCTTGCATTCTTCAAAGATCCTCATGGGGAATACCCCACTTCCCAAAAGGTAGGTAATTTTGAAATACAAAAGGTGCCTTTTTGTTTCTGTCTGGCTCATCAGACTCTCTTTGTTCTACCCCAGTGGGGTCATCTTGCCCTGCCAGACTGTCCTCTTTAACCAAATTATCACTGGCTCCAGGCTGATTCTTGCTTGCTTGGGCCAAGTTGTTAATCCTCATCTTCACACACATTAGAATGCAGCCTCTCTGGTGTGCCCATCTCCATCTTGTTCACGGCCTGCACCTCACAGTGGTAGCACAACTTCTTCCCTTCAGATTCCTCAGGCATGCATCAAGCACCAGTCCACACCCCCAACTCCAGGCGATACATATCATTTTAGCCTCTCTCTTAAGCTTGAGCTGAAGGGAGGGCATCTCTTCTGTCCCTGCTCCAGCTCACTAATGGCTGTCTCCACAGAACAGTCCTCCTCACAAATCCTCTCTCTCAGACTTCAAAATTTTGGTCATTTGGCATGAATGCTGAGGATGAGAGTTTTCCAGAGTCCTATAACCACTTTTTAACCATCCCTTTTTCAATTCTGAGAGTGGCCTGGCAGCTCCTTTGGAATGGATCTTTCATGGTATCTTGGTGTCAAAGACTTGCTATTGAAATAAATATTCAAAAACAGTAATATTTGCAAATTTAAATGTATTATCCTTTACTGACAGGCCTGACTTGCTCTTAATGTATGAATTTGAAGTTAAGGATCTGTATAGAGTTCCCTGAGTCACAAATGAATTCATTATTCTTTACGCTCATAGTGTTGATCTTGTCTTGATACAATCACAGGTCTATTGAGTAAAGAAGTTAACATGCAAATCTTAATTGATGTTCAAAAATGCTCTAACCTAGCAAGTGGATTTGATTCTAACATGTATACATATGTGACTGTTTGGAACTGGGATAAGTAGTTCATAATAAATGTATGATGAATGAATTAAATTGTGATCAAGGACCTAGGTCCAAGCATCTCAATTAGATCCCTCAAAGTACTAGCCTATGATATGAGTTCTAAGAGCAGAGGAACATAGATTAGTAGAAGAGAGGGATTTTCCCCCCTCTCTTCCTTAGACTGACTTAGACAAAATGTTTAAATAGCTGTTTTAGGTTAGAAGATTACAAAGAAGCAGATATATAGAATAAAGAAGTCTAGAGTTCTAATGTACAGCATGAGGACTATAGATAATAAAATTGTATGTTATTTGGAATTCATGCTAAAGGAGTAGATTTTTAGCTTCTCTTGCCACAGAAACAACAACAATAACAATGAGTAAGTATATGAGACAGTGGATACATTCATTTGCTTCACTCTAGTAATTTTTTAGTATTTTGATATATCCCATAATACCATAGTGTATACCTTAAATACACACAATCAATTTTATCTTTAAAAATAACTAAATAGCTATTCTGTCTTTTGCATCCTTTTGCCCCCCTTTGTACCTTTCTCGTCCCCTCATACTCAGACCTGTGATCACCCTGTGTTCTAATGTTTCCCTCAATCCCTCCAATCTAGGCCTTCCTCTCAGAGCTTCCTTTGTTCCTCACTTACCTTCTCTTTCCACAGTCACAGTCACATCAGTACCACGGATCCAAGCTGTAGATAGCAGAAAGTGTTCTCATTGAATTCATTTACACCAAGGTTTAACGGCCAGAAACTGGCTTATCCCTGCCAGGAATCCAATATTTGCATTTTTAAAAAGGAGGTGTATTATTCTATCATAACTTAATCTGAGAAGGCATAAGAGCACCTTGCTTAGGGCCTGACATATGTTAAGTTTTCAATATTATTTGTTGAGCCAGGCATGGTGGCACACACTTGTAATCCTAGTATTTGAGAGGCTGAGACTGGAGGATCCAAGTTCATGGCCAGCCTCAGCTACTTGGTGAGTCCCTCTGCAACTTAGTGAGACCCTGTTTCAAAATAAAGGACAAAAAAAATAGGGCTGGGGGTGTAGCTTGGAGGTAGAATGCCCCTGGGTTCAATCCCTAGTACTAAAATATATATATATATATATATATATATATATATATATATATGTATAATTTGTTGAATGAATGCATAAAGGTTGGGGCTTTCAGGCAGTATGAAAAATGAAGTGAACATTTTCTGCAATTTAGGGAGGATATTTCTAGGCAGGGTGGCACCTTCTGAGGCATTTTCTATCTTCAAGGTCAGCTTCTTAGACTGTTTTGACCTGTCACAATTTCAAAGATAAAACCCATAGAGTATTTTAAAATCTAAAAATCTTCATAGCTTTAGGCCTATATGTGGAAAAAGTAGACAGCAGAAGATTGGGGCACTGGGGAGAAGGACGGGGACTATAATGGCCCACACACTTGTAAGTCAATATCCATGAAGTGGGGGATTTGAGTTGAAATGAAAAAGGGGTAGAGTATAAAAATTGGGTTTTACCTCAGGTTTACTTAGCTTTTTGATCTAAATTATCTGAATCCTTCTATTCAGTACATATAACATGAGCTCTGTTTCCCCCCCCCACACACACACACAGTTATTTTGCTTCTCTAAGCAAACCCAACTGAGTCAAAAGCGAGGTGCAAAAGAGAAAGGAATAAGACAAGGACATTGTGCTGTGTCTACCAACAATGACAGTCAATGTCTAAAGAGGGGCTGATGGGTCTGCTCGAGTTAAACCTCAAATTGTGAGTCATGGCCAGTGCTTTTGAACTGTTTTCCTCAGTTGTGGCAATAGGTAATTTGGTCTGCCAAACAATGAGAAAGGCAATATTGAATAATGCATACACACAAAGTACCTGGAATTACTAAATAATGAACTCTAGATAAAACAACCTTTTTTTCACTATAAGTGGGCACAACTGAATCAGAGCCTTTTCCAAATAAATACTGATGTAGAACATTTGGAGGAAAAATGGCTTGACAAATTCAATATATGTTTCACAGTAGTAGAGTGAGGGTGTGAGGTTAAAAAAAAGTGGAGGGGAAGGGAGAAAAGAAATGACCAATGTGCAAATAATCTGAGGCTAATTGGACTTCCCCAGACAGTAGAGTTTTGGAACCTGCTTGTTGTTTAAGAGCAATGCATTCTGAACCTTTATAACTGCATATTGAAAAAGATCCTCTGTGCACTTAAAGAGGTCATGGTACCTTTTAAAGCAGCTACAGGAGTACTGCTGTAAACAGGGCACAGATAGTATTCTTCAACCTCAGATAGGCTTTGCTGTGCCACCTGCAGAAAGAAAGACCTCATTTGTGAAAATAACTGCTATGTTTTCATATTGCCAAACATCTGCTCTTGGCTAAGAACAACATGAAAGGGGATTTGTTTTCTGTTAGGGGTTTGTCTTTCTGCGAAAGATCTTCTTTTGAATTAATTGAGCATCTCAACAGAATGGCCTACATTCATATCTGCAAATTAATCTAATTAGGGCCTCCTTGTTGGGTTAAAATTGCCATTTAACTCTTGTATATGCCTCATAGCATTCTTGTCCTTTTACGGAGCATCAGGTTCAGCAACTACAAATTCAAGGTACAAGGTATTTGCGGAGATAAAAAGTATGTGATATATGAAGTGGAGAAAAATATATATGAGTACCATGCCTGATGTATGTGATTTGTATATATATTTGCAAAAACTCTTAAGATGAGGAACCTGGCTACAGATAGGTTAAATAAATTGTTCAAAGTTCCTCAACATGTAAAGTGGGAAAGCCAGGTTTCAAATCTAGTGCTGTCCATACTATCCAACCCTAAATCCCCAGATCTTTCTCTGGATATGGTTCCCATAAGGGACTTCCTAGCTTCAGGGAATCCAAGACTTACTGACAAAAGGCATTGAAATTCGAAGCACCAATGCAGGGGGCAGTGGACAGGTAGGAGAACAAAGCAGACTTCTGGGCATTTCATCAGGTGGAAACTCACTTTACAACATCTGCTGAATGCACTTGGAGTTTCAGTGTTCTCTCCTAGGGAAACTATAGTTTCTTCCAGGTCAAAACTTTTACCCTTAAATCTTATTTCCTCTACAAGACCTAGCATAGTATTGGTAGCAAAAGGAAAGGTTTTGTTGACATGTGATGTACTGTTTTGAAAGGAACGCTGGGGTCCCAAAAGAACCTCTGATTTGCACGAGGGTGAGCTGCTGACTATACTTCATGGCCCTTGTATTTTGATATTTTAAAATTAACAAGTATATCATACCATCTTTTTCACTATGAGTTATACATACTCCAATAAACTAGGCTTTAATCTAAGGAGCCCCCTCCTATATTTAAGTAAGAAAAAAACAGAAAACTGTTTTCTTTGGAATCATTTTATATGATGTGGTCAATGTCAAAATGCTGTGGTTGCCTAATAAATAGCGGGTCATACTAACCAGGTCCCTGTGGGTTCATTCTGATTTCACAACTGACCCTGCACACATCAGCAACCTGAGCGGTATTGACACTGTGGCTCTGAACGAAGTAAATACAGTTACAAAAGGCTATGAAATCAGGGAAAGTGTTCATTTGGGAATAATAATCAGATTTGAAAACCAGCCCTCAAGTATTCTGAGTCTTCTGTTTTTCTTTTTGAAAAATCTATAGAATTTTATTAAAAAAGGTTGAAACTCCCAAATAAACATAGGAAGGATATTAAGTGGCTTGTCTACTGACATAAACTGTGGAATTTACTACAGAAAAGAAAATAGGTAGGGTAAAATCAGCTTCACGTCCAGTTTCCATCTTCTCTGATGTATGCCAAACACTTGACATGTTCGAAATGCTTTGGAAATTGCTCCAAATGTCAATGGAGCTATTAAACATATTTGAGTAGACTTGGGTGGCTCGAGAAGGAGTCCTGAACAGCAAGACAGGAGATGAGCCCCAGCTGGCTCTGTCCTAGCCAGTGTGATAGCAAAGTTTCAATGACCTTATCTGGAAAATGGGAGAAATAGCACTCACCTCTGCCTACCTGAGGATACTGTGAATATCACACAAGATAATATATGCACACTAGCAGTAAGAAGGAGATCTAAGCATTACAGAATTCTCTTATTATGACCCAGAGATAAAGGTATAAAATTAAGATCTAATTTGATGTCTCTGAAAGAGCTAGGCAATAAAATAGTGTCTTAATCAGATCAAGGCGATATCTTTTGTGGATGGCAGCAAAATACAAGAGCATAAATTGGCTTTACTACCAACTGTTTCCTAAGGAACATTCCCTTTTACCCCACCCCCAACAAAAATTAAGCCGTACAAATCTGTTATTGTGACATTTAACCATCAGACACTTACTTTACCATTTCATTACTTTCCTTTTTAATGTCTCTGATGGTAAATTCACTGGAGATGGAAGCACTGGTGACATGCTGGTTGGGTCTTTGGATTTCCAGCAGCAATAATTGCCTAACCGCTTGAATGTCAGTGGTTGGTGTTCAAAAGGACTCCACTAACTGAGGTTTACAAGTTGCCCTCTTTGAAGAAGATTGCACAGGGAAAGTGCATTTTGAAAATTTGTTAGGAAAATGTGGGAGTTGGGATTCTAGAGCGTTACTGCATGCAGCTCCAGCTCAGCAAGGCTTCAAGGTGCGGGAAAATGGGCAGGGGCCCCTAGTCAGTGTCACTGTGCACATCTTAGCTCCTCCTTTTACTAGTTGAAATGAAAATAAGTTTAAAGAATTCACTGAATCCTTCAGAGCCACAGTTTCCTCATCTGTGTAAAAAGCAATGACCTACTTGGTTGTTTAACTATTGTGAATTGAGTACTTGCCATGTGGCAGATATGTGCTGGGTTTGGAGGAGCTGGGTTTACATGTAGAGGGAAGACAGCAAATAAAGAGATTCACCAACACAGAATCAAGATAATAAGTCCCATATCACAAAGTTTAATGTGGAATCAATGTGAAAGGGTTATGTGTGGATTGTGGGATGTACAATAATTCTTTGATATCCATAGTGCATTGGTTCTAGGACCTCCAAGGATACCAAAAATCTGTGGACACTAGAGTTCCTTATATAAACTGGTGTAGCATTTGCATATAACTGTTGCACATCCTCCTGTGAAATTTGAATAATCTATAGATTGCTTATAATACCTAATACAATATAGATATTATACAAATAGTTATTACACAATATTGTTTAGAGAATAATGTAAAGGAAAAAAGTCTTTGCATGTTCAGGACAGATGCAACCATTGTAGGCTACCTTTACAGTAGGTGAACAATGCTGAGATGAGGGCTGGAGACAGTTCAAGGAGCTATGAAATGGAGGAGGCCATAGGAGGGTATACCTACTGTATACCTACACATCACCTTGTTCATATTGATTCCTCATATTGTTTGGAAAGTGGTAAATTTTCAGAATTTTCAGAAATTTTCAAAAAATATTTTCAATTCACATATGGTTGAATCTGTAGATGTGGCATTCATGGATAGGGAGGGTTAGCTGTATTATGACTTATGAGATTAAAATAACGAAGAGGGAAGCATAAGAGACATGAAGGAATATGTTTAGAGAACTGTATTTTATTTGAAAACAATTATAGCTATGAGTACATTCAATAATAATAATAGCTATCACTACTTAGCAATTTCTGTGTGCTACATACTATGGAGTGGTTTTCATATATTATCTCACTTCATCCACTTTTCACACCAATGAGGTCATTGTGATTGTGTACTTTTATGGTGGAGAAAATTGAAGCTCAGGGAGGTTAAGTAGCTTTTTTGGGTCACACAGCTAGTGAGTGATGGACTTGGAATTAGGTCCCAGTTGTTTTAAAGCTAAACATTCATGCACTTAACCATTCTGCTATACCATCATAACAAAAATATATTGAAATTTTATGGAAATAATATTACTTCAATATCTTATCTCCTCTCTGTCCACCCCTACCACAAATATAGAAGAATCCTCTGCAATGTAGGCATTATGACCCATGAAAATATTTCATATTATAAAAATTTGCTCCTCTCTTGGGGTTTTCAACTTTTATGGCAGAAAGTTCCTAACTAATATATTTCCTTGACAAATAAAATAAAGCAAGTGTGTTGTTCTACCTGGAAATCTTTAAATTATCTCTTTAGACTTTCAGCACACAATTTACAAGTGACAGGCAACATATTTCATTATCTTTATGTTTGAAATAACTTTCAAAGGAGAAAAAAGGGGCGTTTGACATTATTGTAATCAATTCTGTCAGAAATATTATTGGATTTACTTGATTTTGTGAACACAATCATTTTTCATTGTTATTCTGAGTTTTCTCAGATGTTTTACAGAAGGCTAACATAAATAGTAAAATATGTTTCACTAAGACATCTGTTGAAAAAATAATGAGGAGGTGCTCTGCTGAGCTAAGACAGTGTGTAAGCTGTGATGGTCTCTTTTTATAGCAAATCCCCAAATGTCCTTGGGTTAATACAAACTCCCAGCTCCACCAGGAAGGGCAATCTGATTTCCCAGAGTCTGGATGTTAGCTGGACTTGGTTAGGTTCAGGAGGAAATCCTGGTCTAGAGGGGAGGGGTACTGAAAAGATGTAACCTACACAGCTGTGAGAAAGCCCAAATACTGACAAGTTTATAAATCAGTCTACATTGTCACTGATTCAAGACTCTTGTCCAAATTTGGTGCCTGATTGGTCTGAAAAATCTTTGTGTGAAGGTTCACTTTGCTTTATCGTTACCATTTACATGTTGGGTCTTTCTCACTGACAATTATGGTTGAGGAAGGCACATGGCAGGCTGCCTTGAGGCCGGCAGCCCTGTATGACCTATGTCCAATAATAGTCTGGAATGTTCCAAGGAAAACTGTACCTGTGTCTCCTACTATATAGATGAGGGGAATCTACTTTTATTCCCATGCACAATTTAAGACTATGCATTTTACGTAAAAAAAAAAACAAAAAACAACCCCAAAACTAAAATTTAAAACTTATCATCTGTACTTGACTTTTCTCTGCTCATAACTTGTTGATTTATTGGGTTTCATAAAAAAAGAGATCCATTGGTCTTATATGGAGAATCTGTGAGAGTACCTGGCAGAGGCCTTTGACCTACTCAAGGAAGGCTTATGATCCTCATTTTACATGTGAGGGATCTGAATTTGTGCGAACCTAATGAAATTATTGAATGATTCAGCTATTAAGTAGTAAAGCAAAAGCCGGGCGTGGTGGCGCACGCTTGTAATCCCAGTACTTTGGGAGGCGGAGACCGGAGGATCCGGGTTCGCGGCCAACCTCAGCGCGCATGCACGCGCGCACGATCGGTCGATCGATCTCTCTCCTCTCTCTCTGTCTCTCTCTCTCTCTCTGTCTCTGTCTCTCTGTCTCTCTGTCTCTCTCTCTCTCTCTCTCTACCTAGCGAGGCCCTCCGCAACTTC